>JARQOC010000005.1:256106176-256401871 GCA_033576535.1 Allobates femoralis | reverse complement strand
CCTTTCGGAATACGGTGCGCAGGTATTTGATCTTATTCTTGACCCTCACTTGTCCCACCTCTCACCAAGGATGTGCTCCTGGGCGAGGGCAACAAGGTGGCCACATCCTTCACCTGATTGTCTTAATAATATGTTGCTCGCACCTGCCACAGGCATTCGTACTCCTGGTACATGTTCAGTAATGCCCAGATAAAATCCTGATTGTCCGCCATTTGCAACATAAGCACAATGCACATCAAAAACCACACATACAGTTGTGGCCAAAAGTATTGCCACCCCTGCAATTCTGTCAGATAATTCTCAGTTTCTTCCTGAAAATGATTGCAATCACAAATTCTTTGGTATTAGCTACTGCTCCTACTTCAATGGCCCTGGGGCAGTGGACTGGCAGAAACAAGAGGAGTAGGGTGTCTGGGGTTGTCAGGCACCACCACTAGGAGGGTGGAGTCAGCAGTGTGGCTGAACCATGACATTATTTGTTCCTATAGGTTACAGTTGTATTTTGGTTTTGTGTTTGCTAATTTGTTGTTCACAAAACAAAAATTGTCTGTTTTCAGTATTGCCATTATTTAAGCTGCCCTTTGTGGTATGTGTGTGATGTTAACACTGGTGTTTTTGATGTCTATGTTCTTGGATTATATGTTCATGTGCACAAAATAAAAAAAAATCTGATCAGAAATACCTGTGTGTGTCTTGACTTTTCACTACAGGGCAGTTGCACATAGCATTAAGCTGTGCAGAAAGGTATGTGAGACCACAATGGTCGTTAAGAGGTCCCAGCAGCATTGTCTGCTAATGTCCACTACACAGGTCCAGCCCATTGGCCACCACTCTATGCTTACACTGTGTCTCATTCACCATATTATATGGATTTACACATGGGTATGTGTCAACACACATGCACATTTTAATTGTGTTTGTTGGGGATGAAGGTAGTCATCAGTATGGGAACACACACATAGCTGCACACACATAGTTCAGCCAGGACCACACACAATCCATGCATATATGTCCTGAGTGTTGTTTGAAGCTTACCTACGTTTAAAACAGACGCACACATAGCCATTCATGGTGTACTCCACAATGCAACACACGAGCCGTCCTGTGTGGCTTGTATCCTATGCAAAAGTGTGTTTTGGGAGCTGCAACACATGTCACGAGCGTGCAGTAGTGAGATAGTGGAAAGGGCACTTGCGTCATGTAGTGGGCAGACTTCCTCACAAGGCTGAGCAATGGCGACGCAGTTGTGTAGGCCAATCGGCGTGGAAGGGGGTACAACACTTTGCCATGCCTGTGTCCTCGCCGTGCTCACACTGTGCGCCCTCATCACTGATGAGGTTGTGAGTGTGACGCGGCAATTTGGCGGTGAGGTGGCGATGTGAAATGGCTTCCGTTCTGCGCCAGGCCATTTCCGGAATGCAGGTTTGCCGAACATCGCACATGAGATGTCTATGTGTGACAGGGCGATGGTGATGTGCAGATGCGTGCTCTCATCAAATTGCCAGCCATATGGCGGCGATATTGCTACGCGTGACGGTACCTTGACAGCCCTGGACAAACAGAACCAGAGGGCAAATATGCCTTCCCATCCTGTTTTGTGCCAGAATCAGAGGCTGCTGCTGTCCAGTACTGAAATTTCAGCATAGCGGCTGGAGAGGAGCTAGCCGCGGTGCTGAAATTTCAGCGGCGGCTTTTGCAGCTGCACTGTCCAGGTGCTGAATGAGCACGGCTTGGATTTCAGAGCTGCCACACGTTCAGCACCCGGCATCCGGGAACCGGATTGTTTTTCTGCCTGGTCCGGCACCCATAGACTCCCATGTTATGGGCACCAGATCGCCCCGACCCGTTTTTTTTTCGATTTTTTTTTTTACCCCAGGCACAAAAAATGCTGCAAGCTCCGATTTTGTGTCCAGGGCCATCCAGCCCCATCCGGCACCATAGGGATATAATAGGGGCAAAAACGGATGCAGGGCTGTCTGGTTCACACCGGACTGCCCCGAATCCAGAAAATCGTGGTGTGAAGCCAGCCTTACATATTTTTTACACTTTTGATTATAATATGAGACACTAAAGAATAAAAAGCTAAGAAAAATTATTTTTTATTTATTGTCCTTTTTTCATATTTTTGTATTATGGCATTTTTATCAATATACTCTATTAAAGGTGGAATGTTACTAATTTACATCACTGATTTTTTTCTCTGGAAATATGCTGTAAAACATTAATAAAAAATAATAAATAAAGTAATAAGGTTAACAAAAATGGAAACAGTAGGAGCTGCCCATAATATGTGTTGCTGTGTCTGAAGAAAATGTATTTTCTTCCAAAAACACAAGTAAAGTAATAAAGTCAGAATTGCAAAATTTATGTTTTATACTGCAGAAAGCAGCAAAAGTCTCACTTTAGATAATGGTTCCTTGGTGCAGAATGTTTATATTTTTACATGTACAAAATTGACCATTTTTTACAAACTGACATATTAAATCTAACAAACGGCACACTTTAGATATTTTTTTCCAACATGTACCACTGATGACTAAGTGAATTGGAGCTGCATCCTTGTAGGAAACTGTAATATTCTTTCAGTGCTAAGTTAGATGTAATGTAGTTGGTTCATAAGACTGTCAAATCTGCACATTTCTGACTGCTTCTGTTGTAGCATTAGTAATGACTAATTTAACTTCTTCTCGCTGTTCCTCCACTTCTCCCCTCTGCAAATTCCTTGGCTCCCAATTCCCCTTCATATCCAATTCAAACTACTAACTTTGACTTACAAAGCCATCTACAATCTGTCTCCCCCATATATCTCAGAACTAATCTCCCGATATCATCCAACTCGCAATTTTTGATCCTCCCAAGACCTCCTTCTCTCCTCCACACTCATATGTTCTTCATCGAACCGCCTTCAAGACTTTACCCGAGCATCCCCCATCCTCTGGAACACTGCACCCCAACACGTCCAACTATCTCCTACACTCAGAAGTTTCAAAGGAAACCAAAACACATCTTTTCAGAACAGCATACAACCTGCAATGACTCCACCGCCACCTGACCTGGTGCCCCACCACCTGACTTGGCGCCCCACTGCCACCAGATCCAGTGCTCCACGACCATCAGAGATGATCCAACCCATTATCTCCTCCCAATTATACTATAGAATGTAAGCCCATGAGGGCAGGGTCCTCTCTCCCCTCTGTGCCAGCCTGTCACTGTTAGTTTGTTGATTGTATTTTTAACTTGTTTGTATGTATCCCTTTCTCATGTACAGCACCATGGAATCAATGGTGCTCTATAAATAAATAATAATAATAACAACTTAATTTTTCTTTTGTGCCATGTTATAGTAGCTACAGGTGCATCTTAATTAATTAGAATATCATCAAAAAGTTAATTGTTATCAGTAATTCCTTTTATAAAGTGAAACGCATATATTATATAGAGTCATTACAAAACAGAGTGATCTATTTCAAATGTTCATTTCTGTTAATGTTGATGATCATGACTTACAGCCAATGAAATTCCAAAGGTCAATTTTTCTGAAAATTAAAATAGGTAGTATGAATAATATTTCTCATATAACTAGTTTACATCAGAACAAGCTTTGAAAAAATATTAGCAACAGCACAGCACGTCCTCACTGCACGGGGTCCAAGTAAAGAGAACTCTATCTGTGACAAACGGTGAAGGTAAGTAGAACTACTTCAAGGCTGAGGGAGTGGAGATCTGAATATTAAGACACACCTACCCACCTCACCTCCATCTGAATGCTATGAAGCACTCCTCCACCTGCAGAGAGGCTCTTGATGTTGCATCATGAGGCACCCTATTTTGATTTTTTGCTATGCATTCCTTCCTCCTATATAAATATTCTTTACTATTTACTTGAAATTTTTAATAGCCACGTCTAACATTGGCCCCACACAAGAATTTCGGGCTTAATGCCAGCTGGCAATACTAAGCTGGAATTCACCCCTTATTACCCAGTTTGACACCGCTGCATGACAACTGGAAGAGTCATGTAAAGTGATAGGAATTAGCACTTCTTATGAACGCCTCCATTTCAGGGGCGGTTGCAGGCTGCTATTCTATAGTGTGGGGGAAGGGGGTGCAATAATGATGAGCCCTTACCCCACTGAGAATACCAGCCCTCAGCTGCCTAGTTTTACCTTGGCTGGAAATTAAAAAGGAGCCTTAAGCAATATTTTTTCCATTTATTTTCATACCCTATGATGCCAGGTTGGTTGCCATTCACTAATGTTTATGACAAGCAAGCACAGTCCTAATCCAGATAGTAGAAATGCAGTCTAATTGCAACAACCAATCACAAACGCTCTCACAGAGCATGAACGTCTGTAATTGGCTGTTGCCACTCAGTGAAATGAATATGCATGAAGCTTCATGGGTGAGACCAGAAGTAAGTCAAAGGAAGAGCAGAAACTGGAAGCAAGCAAGCAGGCAAGCTGACGGAGACTGGTAAGATGATCTACAGTATGTGTGTCTATGTGTGTTTGGCTGCATTTGGACACCTTAAGCTGTTTTCTATGTGATATATGTTGGCTGCCATTGATTTCAATGGGGTTCTGTATGTTCGGCGAACTGTTTGTCGAACAATTCATCGAGCACCCAACATTCGGTGAACCAAACCGAATTCAAACACTTAGCTGCTCACTCATCTCTAATCTCTACTCATGAGAATGGGATTCTCATTGAGGATAATGTAAGAAGTAAATCTGTACAAAGCAGTGTATATGTGATGTTTTGCTGCAGAAGTATACATAGTTGTGAGCTTATGCCTTTTTTGCTTTTACCTTATTTTACACTGTGCCTTAGAGCACCTCATCCCTTCACAGAGCGATCACTTTTCCAATTCACAGACGTGCTGATGCACATCTCTAACAGTTGATGCTGGTGCTGTCATGGCATTGAATAGAGGTCCCTGGATCACATCATTGGTCATGTGGAATCTTTTTCTTGCTCTCTCACATAAAATTACTATGGCAATACACAGCTCTGTATTTTGAAAAGAACTGACATGCTCAGTCTTTTCAAAATGCAGAAAAACCTGTACAGGTTTCAGTTCCTGCAAACCAATTAAACCAATGATTGTGGACAGCTTTTCCTCTTTCCCAAAGGTTTTACAGAGAAGCAATAATGCAGGTTTTGGCTTGCATAGATTAACATAAAACAATGGCAAAAATGCGACAAAAAAAGGACCTCGGCCTTAATAAAAAAAATTCAGAAAAAAATTTGATGTGGGCTCCGCCGTCTTTTTGTATGCCAGCCGGATACAGCAGTCGGCAACGGGCTGCCCTCAACCCCCAGCTGACTATTTGGACCTGCCTGGACACAGAAATATCGGGAAGCCCTTATTTTTTATTATTTCATGAATTTCATGAAATAATTACAAAAAAAAATGCGTGGGGCATCGCGCAATTTCTATGTCCAGCCAGGTTCAGCTAGGCAGCTGGAATCCGCAGCGCAGGGAGGCCCAAGCCTTCTGGGCACCCCCCGCTGCGAATGGCAGCCCACAGCCGCCCCAGAAAATGGCACGTTCATTGAAGTGCCATGTTCTGGCGCTGAACCCAACTCTTCCAGGGCCCTGGTGCTGTGGTTCACTGGTAGAGATGAGCGAGTATGATTGTCCCTACTTGGTACTCGCACGAATATCACGGTACTCGGGCTACTCGCAAGTACCAAGTAATCTCGCGATACTCTTGCTGTGCTTGGGGTCCACCTCCCTGCATGTTGGCGCTCTTTTCAGAGCCAGCCCGCATGCAGGGATTGGCTGATAGACACGTATGCACAGCCTGTTGGTTGTGGCATTACAGTGATTGGCTGGCCGCACAGCATGATCAGGTCTTTATAAGGCCTGACCGCGCTGTGCTCGTCACTCTGCGCCATTAGACAGTCAGTGTAGGGAGAGCTGCTGCTGATTGAGGGACAGATTTGTGGCCTTTCAGCTAGTGTAGGCACAGGGCTGCCAGTCTATTTACCACAACAGTCCTTCTGAGGACTACTAGAGCAGTATACAGGCAGGCAGGGAGGCAGGGTGTATACCAAACTTTGCTGTGCCAGTATACCAGCCTGCATCACATCTGGGGCTGGTTTCCAGGCTCATCCATCCCAAAAACCGTGCTTTTAGGGATTTATTTAGCTCACTATAGGCAGGAGTAGGTTTTAGCTCAAATTAGGGTGCACCAAAAGCCTTCTAATTGCTGCTACTGTAGGTTGCAGCGTTAATTAGGAACACCCAAAACTTGTGCTAAAAACTCTCTCTGCACTAACTTAGCATCTAATTGCTGCTACTGTAGGTTGCAGCGTTAATTAGGGTACACCAAAAGCCTTGTGCTAAAAAACAACTCTTCTCTGCACTAATTTAGCATTAATTGCTGCTACTGTAGGTTGCAGCATTAATTAGGGTACACCAAAAGCCTTGTGCTAAACAACAACTCTTCTCTGCACTAATTTAGCATCTAATTGCTGCTACTGTAGGTTGCAGCGTTAATTAGGGTACACCAAAAGCCTCGTGCTAAAAACTACTCTTGTCTGCACTAAATGTGCATCTAAGTGCTGTTACTTTAGGTTGCAGCGTTAATTAGGGTACACCAAAAGCATTGTGCTAAATACCTACTCTTGTCTGCACTAAATTTGCATCTCAGTGCTGCTACTGTCTGTTGCAGCGTAAATTAGGATACGCAAAAAGACATGCTATTGTAGTCAGCTTTTGTGTCTGATAGTGCACTGCAGGGCGCTTAATTTCAAAAACTTAGGTCTTGCTAAAAACATACTCTTGTCTGCACTAATTTGCATCTCAGTGCTGCTACAGTCTGTTGTAGCGTAAATTGATACGCCAAAGACACGCTATTGTAGTCAGCGTTTGTGTCTGACTATCCACCTGCAGGGCCTTAATTTCAGAATTAGGGTCGTGCTAAAAACATACTCTTGTCTGCACTAAATTTGCATCTAAGTGCTGCTCCCTAGGTTGCAGCGTTATTTAGGGTACACCAAAAGCCTTGTGGTAAAAACATACTCTTGTCTGCACTAAATTTGCATCTCAGTGCTGCTACTGTCTGTTGCAGCGTAAATTAGGATACGCCAAAAGTCACGTTATTGTAGTCAGCGTTTGTGTCTGACTAGTCCACCTGCAGGGCCTTAATTTCAAAACTTAGGGTCTTGCTAAAAACATACTCTTGTCTGCACTAAATTTGAATCTTAAGTGCTGCTACGGTCTGTTGCAGTGTAAATTAGGATACGCTAAAAGACACGCTATTGTAGTCAGCGTTTGTGTCTGACTAGTCCACCTGCAGGGCCTTAATTTCAAAACTTAGGGTCTTGCTAAAAACATACTCTTGTCTGCACTAAATTTGCATCTTAAGTGCTGCTACTGTCTGTTGCAGCGTAAATTAGGATACGCCAAAAGACCAGCTATTGTAGTCAGTGTTTGTGTCTGACTAGTCCACCTGCAGGGCCTTAATTTCAAAACTTAGAGTCTTGCTAAAACCATACTCTTGTCTGCACTAAATTTGAATCTTAAGTGCTGCTACTGTCTGTTGCAGTGCAAATTAGGATACGCTAAAAGACACGCTATTGTAGTCAGCGTTTGTGTCTGACTAGTCCACCTGCAGGGCCTTAATTTCAAAACTTAGGGTCTTGGTAAATACCTACTCTTGTCTGCACTAAATTTGCATCTCAGTGCTGCTACTGTCTGTTGCAGCGTAAATTAGGGTACACCAAAAGCCTTGTGCTGAATACCTACTCTTGTCTGCACTAATTTAGCTGTATACGTTCAACAACACATTGAAAATGCGCAAGTCCGGTGGCAAGGGACAAGGAACTGGACGTGATGGTGGTGCAGGGAGAGGACGAGCCCGTGTGCAAGCTCGAATTGCGCCACGACAAACGCCCACATCAGTGTCAGTAGCCGTGAGAGTGGACTGTACATTCCACACCCTGATCCTCCTTCCTCCCACCATGCCGAGTGCCAGAACCCTGACATAGTAATACGGGAAAAAACAGTGTCCTATGGTCCGCGCTGCCAAATTCACTTGTTCCAAGGAAAATACACGAGTTGATGAAGTATATCCAAAAGCCTTTATTACATCCTACGCGTTTCGGTGCCTTCCTGGCACCTTCCTCAGGGAGGCACCGAAATGCGTAGGATGTAATAAAGGCTTTTGGATATACTTCATCTACTCGTGTATTTTCCTTGGAACAAGTGGATTTGGCAGCGCGGACCATATGACACCGTTTTTTCCCGTATTACTGTGTGATTCCACGTGGTAGTGGTCGGTGAGAGTCCAGCAGCAGCCAGCAGGATACAACACTATATGCCTTCATACCAGTTGTGGGTGTCACAACTGAAATAGGTGAGTGGTTCCCTCTATACCACCTGCATTTGAAGTGTCTGTGTGATAGGGCACTATTGCGCCTCTTGTTCCCTTTCCCTTTCTTTTATTTGAGAACCCGGACATAACTGATCCCACACTTGGACACTCTGAAGAGCTGTTCAGTTATCCATTCGCAGAATATGGCCTCTCGCCAGCTCCAGTTGAAGTGGGTCATGAGGAGATCGTATGTACCGATGCCCAAATATTTGAGCAGCCACGGTCTCACGAAGGCAATGGTGGGAACATGTCTCAACAAGAGGTGGACGATGATGAGACACAATTGCCACAAAGTCAGGAGGAGGACCAGGGTGCGGAAGTGGAAGACGACGTGGTGCATGATCCAGTAACTGACCCAACCTGTCAGGAGGACATGCAGAGCGAGGACAGCAGTGCACAGGGGGAGTTAGGCGTAGCATCACAACAGGCCGGAAGAAGCAGGGTGGTGTCCACAGGCAGAAGGCAGGCAACCGTTTCCCGGAACAACAACACGAGTGATGTTGCCAGTACAACTGCTAGGTCTTCCCGAGTCTGGCTGTTTTTTAAGGTGTCTGCAGATAATTCAAAAAAGGCCATTTGCAACACCTGCCATGCCACCATCCACAGGGGTAGCAAAACTAGCAGCCTGACCACCACCAGCATGAAAAGGCACATGGCAGCAAAGCACCCGACTTTGTGGGATGTACAGCAGAGTACAGGAGCATTGTCTGCGGGTGACACCGCTGCGTCTTCCACTATTGTGTGTCCAAGCCAATCCCCTGTCCATACTGCAGGCAAAGATGCCTCCTGTCCTTCCCCTGTACTTGCACAAGCAGAAGGAGCACAATCATCAGCCACGTCCTTGTCCCAGCGCAGCGTTCAGTTATCATTACCCCAAACTTTGGAACGCAGGAGCAAATACGCTGTCAATGCCCACATGCCACAGTTCTAAATGCACACATTTCACGCCTGCTTGCACTGGAAATGTTGCCTTTTAGGCTGGTGGAGATGGAAGCATTCCGCAACCTGATGGCGGCGACTGTCCCACGTTACTTGGTCCCTAGCCGACACTATGTTTCCCGGTGTGCCGTCCCCGCATTACATAAGCACGTGTCCCAAAACATCATACGTGCCCTTAACAACGCAGTTTCAGGCAAAGTCCACCTAAACACGGACACGTGGACAAGTGCTTGCGGGCAGGGCCGGTACATCTCTCTGACGGCACACTGGGTTAATATTGTGGAAGCCAGGACCCAGTCTGACCTTGGGACGGAACATGTCCTTCCGACACCGAGGATTGCAGGCCTTAACTCTGTCAGGGTTTCACCCAACGTGTACAGCCCTGGCACGTCATGCTCCTCAGCCTCCTCCACTTCACCCTCCACAACAGTCCCAAGCTGGAAGCACTGCAGCACTGCCTCGGCTAAGCGGCAACAGGCTGTGCTGAAGCTAATATGCATAGGTGACAAACCTCACAACGCTGAAGAGTTGTGGACAGCTCTGAAACAGCAGGCAGATCACTGGCTCACACCGCTGAACCTACAGCCAGGCATGGTCGTGTGTGACAATGGCCGCAACCTTGTGGCGGCTCTGAGGCGAGGTGAACTGACACATGTTCAATGCGTGGCCCATGTGCTCAACCTCGTGGGTCAGCGATTTATTTATTTAAAGAGGCCTTCATTTACGTCTCTTCCCAGGGACATGGGAGTGCCAGACAATTTTTAAAAAAAAGAATCTTTGATATAATCCAAAAAACTAACATACACCAACTCTGTCTCACAAGTGGGTATGAGCCCTTAATATTTTTTCCATGAAAATCTGTTTTGGTTTCATTTTGTAACGTTTTCTTGACAGTCCGTAAAAGTGGCATAATGGTCTGAGAACATTGTTGACATCAGTGACCTTGGGGTCTGAAATGCTTCCAGGGGTCTTCCCCATGCTGTTCCCATGTCATTTCAGAACTCTTCTGACACTTTTGTGACATTTTTAGGCTTTTTCCATGCTGCTGGAGGTCATGTCAGAAAAATTCTCGGGTCTCCCATAGGATAACATTGGGCTCGGTGCTCGGCCCGAGCTTCGAGCACCCAAGCATTTTAGTACTCGCTCATCACTATTCACTGGGTAATAAAGGGGTTAGGGCCAGTTTTTTGTTATCAGCTGGCCCTAAGCCAGAAAATCATGGGGTCACGCCAATATTAGACATGACCGCCATGAATTTCTATTAAATTGTTTAAATAAAAACATAACACAGAGAAAAAATATTTTTATTTGAAAAAAAAAACAAATACACACTTAGGGACTCCATCTTTATTTTTAAAAAATCCTCTTCCATCCGACGTAGTCCAATCCAGGGCTCTTCTTTAGCTCTGCTACATCTCTGGAACTTTCACCAGAGATGTAGCAGAGCTGTGCACCCATGGGAAAGTTCATGTGAGTTCATGCAGGCAAAAATAGAAAACCAGTTTGAAAACTGGATTGAAAACCGGATTACCCGGGTCCGGAGCAATCCGGTAAAAAAGAGCCCCACATGGGGCCCCACATTGCAGCGGACCAGTACAATCCGGGAGAATCTGGTTTTCAAACTGGTTTTGAAAACCGGATTCTCCCGGATTGTGCCCGACCGGTGCAATCCTGCACCCCATAACATGGGGCTCTATGGTCTCGGATTGCTCCGGACCGGGGCAATCCAGGAGAATCCGGTTTTCACTTAATGCATGACCGCGGCCAGCTCCCTGCTGGCCGCGGTCAGTTCTGCGCTCCCCAGCTGCCTGACAGCAGGATCCATCGCTCCCCCCACAGCCTCCCCACCCAATCCTAAGTTAGGATAGGGTGAGGAGGCGGTGGGGGGAGTGGAGGATACCACTGTCAGGCGGCGGGGAAGCTGTCTGCGGCTGTCAGCATTGTTTAAAAGCCAGCGGCTTTTTAACGCTGGCTTTTAATCAATGAAATGGGGAATTGCAGGTTTTTCCTCTGCTACAAGACCTCTTTATACGGTCCAGCAGCAGAGGAATTGCATTTCCCTTGATTTACATTGGACTCGTTACTGTGTGAGTAATCGCTAGGATACTCGCAGAGTAGAAAGTAGAGCGAGTACCCTAGTATTCGGCGAGTACCGAGTAGTAATGAGTAGACTCGCTCATCCCTAGTGGGAGGCTCCTTTTTTTTTTGAAGAGACAAGAAACAACTTAGGCTAGGGTCACATTTGCATGCGTTTTTTAAGGTGGCTTTTTGCAGCCTGCATTTTTGGGCTGCGTTTTTGGTGTTAGGTGTGGGGCAGCCTTAAAAAATGCATGCAAAAACGCATGGTACCATTTAGTGCCATGCAAAAACACATGCGTTTCCCATTAGGTCCCCATGTTAAAAAAAACACATGCGTTTTTGAAAAATCACCAAAAAATGCAGCATGATGCATTTTTTGGTACTGAGCCAAAAATTCATCCCAAAAACGCATGGCACTTTAAACATGCGTTTTTGGCATTGGAGCATGCGTTTTTTGTATGGGGGTCTATGGATGTGTTTTTCCATGTCTGAAAACTGCATGGAAAAAAAGCAAGTGTGACCCTAGCCTTAGACAAAAACTAATGAGCTAAGCACACAGTGAACACATTTTTAAGACAGTGTTCACACCACCAAAAGAATGAGTCACAAAAATTAGTCAAACAACCGTGCAAAAATACTCTGTTGTAAAAATAAACAGTGAAAAGTTAGGCCTTGTTCACACATACCAATCCGTTTTTTAAAACGGTTCAGTTTTACTAAGGGTGCCAATAGTGTCCACTGAAGTCCTGGACGTTTTTGGCAAGTTTTGCTGGACATAGTCATTTTTTCATTAAAAACGTATATGGACTGAAAAAAAATTGTCCAAAATGTTCCCAAAAACAGATTTAAGGCAAAAACGGATGGTATGTGTGAACAAGGCCTAAGTGCTGCTAAAAAAGTAGTAAGAAACAGGGTATTTAGTTGATACATTTTTTGCAAAAAATGTATACTAAGCTGCTCTACCGAACGTCAAGGTAACCCGTATCAAAGCAGTCCCTATCTGATGTGTTTAAAAACCTGACCATGTGTATTGTACCTGTATGAGCAGGATCCAGATAAGGTCCAATGTCTGACATGGACTGGCTGCAGAAGTTTGTTGTTTTTTGTGACTTTTACTGAAGCAAGTTGCAGTTCTTTGGATGTTGTTGTGGGGTGTTTTGTGATCTTTTGGATAGGATATCGATGCATTCTTGGGGTAATTTTGGTCAACTAACCACTCCTGGGAAAGTTTAATACAGTTCCAGGTTTTCACCATTTGCAGATAATGACTCTCACTGTGGTCCACTGGAGTACCAAAGCTTTAGAAATGGCATGAAAACATTGGCCAGACTGATGGATCATAATTACTTTGTTTATCTTTCTTTCCTGAATTTCTTCAGATCGGGCTTTGATACTCCCAGGGCACCCACATGCCGTGAATAAGGCAGCAGTTACCAGCCATGCGAGTTACAGGCATGAAAGTACAGCAGGAGCAGCTGTGCTATATAATTTTGAGAAAAATAATTCTGTACATTTTGGGATATTAAAACCTTTGCACTTTTAGAGATTGTTGGTCCAATGGGCGGTCCTATCCAAGACTAAGAGTTTTTTTTTTATTTAAGTATGCATACAGATAGCGGTCATTCACTGATAAGACTGCCCATTGGATCAAAATCCCAGAAGGAACAGAGGTATAAAGTATTAAAACAAAGGTTATACAGAATCTCTTCTCTCAAAGCTATTTAACATTAGGCTCAGCTCCCACTGCTCTATAAAATGATCCCTGCAGATTGGACTATAATTTCATGATGACGAGTTCCTTTTAGGAAATAAAACAAAATATGAAGTGCCGGTTGCAGATTTTTCCAGATTTCTACAACATAAATTTCTCTAGTACTCTATATAAAAAACCCAGATGTATTATTTTACATAAAGTCACTCACAGGTTACATAAAAGCAAAGTCCCTTAAATGCATTTTCCTCCAGTTTTTCTTGTCTATTTACAACCTCTTTCTTCCCATTGTGCCGGTAATATTGCACCCTTTTGTGCACTCATTGCTGAATTACGGAGCCTTATTTCCTTTATTTTTCAAGAGATAAGGACAAAAACAGCATTCCTTTAAAGAACTAATGGGGTCTGACTTGACTCAAAGGAATCAAAATGTTTATTTCCATGGTAATCAAACACCTAAATGCCATAAAACTAGAAATGCTGCCTCATAAATGTGCAAATACTACCTCAGAGGTTATTTTATGTTCATGTAAATTCTGGATTGCAGAAAAAGCCATGCCAATCACGCGTTCACATTTTACAGGTTTGCGTCTCACGCGGCTCAAATTGCTCTGCATTAAGAGCTGCCGTGCAGGGCACATAACTCTTTCCAACATGCCCTTACAATGTGCACCCGATGTGTACGTCTTTGCAATAAAAATTGTACATTGAAAAGTACATAACTACTTTTCAAGCGGTCAGTAGTTCAAATGAGCTGCCGGAGTAACATGGCAACAATGGTCGAAGGGATTGAAAACAAAAAACAAAGCTGTTATTTTATTCTACATAGAAGTACCATAATATTAATAATCTGTAGAGTAAAACTTTTTACATTTGGTGTTATCTTGTTTCACTGTTAATTAAATAAATTTACAAGCATATGCTAAATGATCCTACGTCTGAATTCTCATGCTAAGTTTCCATCTAAACTATTCTGATTTATAAGGACTTAGAGAAATTACCATTTGGTCTTTATTTATGAATGTCAAAGAAGCATCACTTTAATAAAGTCTATATTTTATTTGCTAAAAAAAAAAAAAAAAAAGCAATTTAAGTAAATAGTATACCTAGGTCACGCGATTAGTGAACATTTACATATCAAGGGAATAACATGTACTCTTCTCAAAGGTTAGGGCTACTACCAGAAATGTAATCATAATTCTGTGCTCAGTAAGTTTGTTGCTTTTTAGTGTAGGCTGACAAAAGCAAGATTTATTTTTGTGGTGGATGCAGTCCTCCTGTAGATGGGGCAGTATATACCTTATTGCTGAAATGGCCGGCATGTGAGCAAAAAGCACTAATGGCCACTTTACACGTCCTGTTATCGGCGTCCAACTCCGATAAAAAGTCACGTGGTTCGTGCGTTGGCCCCGATATCGTTCGTGCGTTGTATGGTGTAAAAGTCCAATTTGATGCAAGAACGATGCCAAAACGATATCGGGGAAGAAATGAGCAGGCTCTCCAACTGCCCGATATTGGATGGACGAGGTGGCCGGATCATGCTGTGTGAAAGCCCAACAACGATTTGGAGTACAACTTCCTCTATTCTCTCCCATGTTAAATGGTCGTTGCTGGGTCGCCCGTACAAGGGGGCGTAGACATCGCAGTTGCGTTGCCTGCCGAAATCGCGCTGTGTAACATCTCCTATGCGATCTTGGAATTGTGCCCAGAAAAAGCGCGCTCCCGTGTCATTGTATCCAACATCGGACCGATGTTGGGACGTGTAAAATGGCCATAAGTCAATGGTAGAGATCAGTGGATAATTTAAGTGGAATTGAATTCTACTCAAATTTTGCAAAAAAAAATGCATTCTGAAGAATACAGATTTTCTGTAATTTGCTCTTTGTAAACTCAGCAAAAGGGCAGTCACCTGCAGCCACCATCTTAAAGAGCAGTAGAGGTGTGAAAAATGTTTTCTGGGTACCCCCACAGCTCCCTGTCAGCTGTCTGATACTCCTGTCACATTGACATCTCATGCGTCATATTCTGGCCCTGGAATTCACTGCACATGTTGCAGGATTTACAGCAGAAATTTCTGGCCTACAGTGAACAACCAGGCCATGACTTCTGGCTGCAGGACACTGTGTGTGTGTGTAGTTACTTTCTAGGCCTGTTTACAGTTAGAAGTTCTGTTACATGACAGAGACTGGAAAATGGGTTGGAAGGATTGGGAAAAGCCATAAAAGTCAGTGGTGAGTAGAGATGAGTGAACACCTGAGTGTTCGAATTCATTTTAGTTAGCTGAATCTGGGATGTTCGCTGAATTGTTCGATGAACGTTTACCGAATTTTCCGAACCCCACCGAAATCAATGGCAGGCAACATGGAACACATAGAAAACCCCATCAAAGGTATTCAAAAGCTGACAAACTGCTCATATTAGTTCCAGACACCAGGAAAAGGAACAGCAATCTACCTAGAGTAAAAGTAGTGTAATGGCATAGTGCCAGCCTGCACTCTCTTCAAAATCAGTTCAAAATACGAAGTGGCTCACATTCACTTAAATTTCAGAGATGGGTGAAACTCAGTTTGAATTTACAGATGGATGAGTTAAATAGGAAAAGTGGCAGCTGTTTTCTACGATAAGTTAAAAGAGGAGAAGAAAAAGGAGAATGAGTGACAGGGGTAGGCATCTCACTCAGAGAGCCCTGCTCAAGGAATGTACCATAGAGCAGAGAGACCCTAACAAGAGTCCCAGTTTTCCAAAGATTGTGGTCACACCATAGCAAAGCAGTATTTATCCATTAATACATTTTACATTGGGCCACCATAGCAGTAAGGTTGGAAGCCTGGGTCCAGCATCTCAAGGTTGAGTATTTAACATGAGCTAAAAAAAGGGGGAAGATAAGCACATATACAGTACAGTCCAAAGGTTTGAACACACCTTCTCATTCAAAGATTTTTCTGTATTTTCATGACTATGAAAATAGTTGATTCACACTGAAGGCATCGAAACTATGGATTCAATGTACCTTTTGCTTTGATTACTGCTTTGCACACTCTTGGCATTCTCTTGATGAGCTTCAAAGCAGCAAGGCAGCCCCACACCATCACAACTCCTCCTCCATGCTTCACGGTGGGAAACAGGCATGTAGAGTCCATTCGTTCACCGCACAAAGACACGGTGGTTGGAACCAAAGATCTCAAATTTGGACTCATCAGACCAAAGCACAGATTTCCACTGGTCTAATGTCCATTCCTTGTGTTCTTTAGCCCAAACAAGTCTCTTCTGCTTGTTGCCTTTCCTTAGCAGTGGTTTCCTAACAGCTATCTTACCATGAAGGCCTGCTGCACAAAGTCTCCTCTTAACAGTTGTTGTAGAGATGTGTCTGCTGCTAGAACTCTGGATGGCCTTTACCTGGTCTCTAATCTGAGTTGCTGTTAACCTGCGATTTCTGAGGCTGGTGACACGAATGAACTTATCCTCCGCAGCAGAGGTGACTCTTGGTCTTCCTTTCCTGGGGCGGTCCTCATGTGAGACAGTTTCTATCTAGCGCTTGGTGGTTTTTGCAACTGCACTTGGGGACACTTTCAAAGTTTTCCCTAATTTTCAGACTGACTGACCTTCATTTCTTAAACTAATGATAGCCACTTGTTTTTCTTTAATTAGCTGCTTTTTTCTTGACATAATACAAATTCTAACAGTCTATTCAGTAGGACTATCAGCTGTATATCCACCAGACTTCTACACAACACAACTGATGGTCCCAACCCCATTTATAAGGCAAGAAATCCCACTTATTAAACCTGACAGGGCACACCTGTGAAGTGAAAACCATTTCCGGTAACTACGTCTTGAAGCTCATCAAGTGAATGTCAAAAGTGTGCAAAGCAGTAATCAAAACAAAAGGTGGCTACTTTGAAGAACCTAGAATATAAGACATATTTTCAGTTATTTCACACTTTTTTGTTAAGTATATAATTCCACATGTGTTAATTCATAGTTTTAATGCCTTCAGTGTGAATCTACAATTTTCATAGTCATGAAAATACAGAAAAATCTTTGAATGAGAAGGTGTGTCCAAACGTTTGGTCTGTACTGTAGGGTCTTATCCAAGTAATCATATAACATGAATGGTCAGGGAACCACTCACCTTGAAGGTTTATGAGAGTCACAACCACTGTTAAGGCATAGATCGGCGTGCCGTACGGGAACCCACAGGTAACAGAATTCAAGTATTAGACAGGAACGGGTTAAATTCATGTGCTGCCAAACGGTAGATGAGATTCCAGGACAAGGATCAAATAATGGTCACAATTAGATTTATTGGTCAACGTGTTTCGTGGGTTGCTGCCCACTTCCTCAGGACATAAAATCTCTTTGAGTATTTAGGAAGTGGTGCAGAAGAGTCATGAGCAGGTATTGTGCTCAAAGAGTCCTGTTCAAAGAATGCACCACACAGCAAACAGTCCTCACTTTTTCAAAAATTATTGCCACACCACAGCAAAATGGTATGTATCTATTAAAACATTTTGTATTGGACAACAATAGCAGCATGGCTGGATGCCTGAGTCCAGCATCTCAAGGTTGAGTATTTAGGAAGTGGTGCAGAAGTGTCATTAACAGGTATTGTGCTCAAAGAGAAATGCACCACACAGCCGATAGACCCTAACAAGAGTCTTCACTTTTCCAAAAATTAGGCACTGCCACCACTAAAGTGGCAACAATTTCCTCAGAGTAGAAATATTGTAATATGGCACTTAATGCAGCAGACTGAAAAGTACCCCATTCTAAGACTAGGGTGAAAAAGTCCTTGGAGATCCATGACTATTTCATCTTGATAAACGTTAGGCGATCTACACTCTTGGTGGACAGCTGTATGTGCTTATCCATCAGGGCACCACCAGCAGTGCTGAAGACACGTTCTGGCTGCCTGGCACGATAAAATCTCCAAGGCATGAGTGTTGAGCTCTGGCCACTTTTCCAGTTTTGAAGACCAAAATGCACAAGGATCTAGTTCCACAGTCATGGCATTGATATTGAGCTGTAGATACTCCTGCAATACCCTCTCTCAGCGTTGACTATGTGTCAGACTTGTCCTTTCTTCTGGCATTGTAAACGCTGGTCTAAGAAATGGTCAAATGACTCACAGAAATTGATGGTAACAGATACACTGCTGCTGGTAATGTTTCTGTGATGACGATAACTCGACGTTCCTTGGGTTGGAAGCAAAGAATGGCAATGTGCACTAGGTCTGCCACTGGTGTTTTGGGAAAAAGCAGTCCTCAGATTGTCTAAAAGCTTACTTTGATACTCATGCAGGCGGCGTGTCCATTTCCAGAAAGGGTAATATTAGGACAAATTTAATTTTGTACCAGGGATCTAAAAGTGTGGCAATCCAGTAGTCAGGATTACTTCGAATCCTAACTATCCATGGATAATGTGACAGATAGTGCAGCAAGAAGGCACTTATGTGTCCAGGAGGCGGTGGGGTAACATTCCCGATTGCTTCCTCTGCTCTCTCCCGCCAACCTCGCACAACAGAAACGTGACCAAACTCTACCTCATCTGCTGAGTTTTCCGCCAATATCATCTATTCCTCCTCCATTTCTTCCTCACCTTCTGCACCTTCATCAAATGTTTGGCTGATATCATGAGCACTTGTTGATCCCTCTCCTCCACCCTTGCATGCCACCCGCCTTTGTGCTGACGACAGTCCAGAACTTTCAGATCTTATTATCCCTTGTGCATATACCTCCTCCTCTACTCTCTCCTCTTCCTCTTGGGCCACCATGTAGATAAGCACAATAGTCATGCTGGTAATGGCATCATCAGTGCTAAACATCTTAGTTACCATTTCAAAACTGTGCAAAGGGGTGCAGAGGTCCTTGACCTCTCACCACTCCATCAGAGTGATTTGCCCCACCTCACTATTGCACTGGCCCAGCTGATACATTATCACATACTGCACCAAGGCTCATTGCTGCTGTCATAGTTGCTGCAACATGTGCAGAGTGGAATTCCAGCATGTCGGCACTTCGCATATCGGGTAGTTAACTGACATACTGAAAGTCTTCTGTAGCGATGCAAGTCATTGAGCTGCAAAGTGCAAATGGCAGAAGTGACCACACAGTGACCATGTGTGGGAGCCCACTGGGACGGGGTACTCGGTGCCGGACCGGGGTACTGCTGGGGGATGTCACGGCGGTCCTGGTCCGGACCGTGTCCCGGGCCCGCACAATAAAATGGGGGGTTATTTACAGGGGATTTGTCACTCGTGACGCCACCCACTATATGCGGCCAGTAATGGGGCCGCCGCTGCTGAAGAACCTCCGGGGATGATGGGATAGCAGCTTTGATAGAATAGTTCCTGTGGGCAGAACTGGGTTCCCCGGGGCAGTGGTAGTAGTAGTTAAAGTCTGTGAGGATAGTTATTGATGCTGCAGGAGAGTAGGGGTAGCAGTAGAGATGATGAGAGTAGAGGTAATTGCAGTATATGAGGGCAAGTGGGGCTTCAGTATAAGGATCACACACACTCACGGTTTCTGTTGTTTTCCAAGTCTTTACTTGCAGATGGTATATCACAATATTGTCCACGGAGTCTGTACCAGGTTGCTCCCACCCTGACCGGGTCCTTGGCTTCCTACTTAAGCGCTGTGTGTGGCCCTGCTGCTGCTTGTAGCTGAACTGCTGGCCCTGTCTCTGCTCACGGGTACCAATATGCTGGGCAACTTGAGTCCTCTGTGTCACTGACTCCTCCGTGTTGCTTTGCTATGGTGCTGTGAAGATGGTGGACCTTCACTATGCCGGTGTTTACTGTCCTGTCTGTCTCAGGCACAGCCTCGGATCCGGTATCCGTCTTAAGCGCCTCCCCGGGGTCAAGTTTTTGGGGTAACTCTTTATCCCGGGTATGTTCCTCTGTTCCTCTGTCTCCTCTCCTCAGACCTCTCAGGACCTCCACTTCTACTTGACTCTGCTCCTGCTCCAGACTCAACTAAACTAACTGTCACTCCTGCTCTGTGGTAAACAACTTAGCTCCTCCCACTAGTGCAGGTGCCACCTAAGCCCCTCCCACTTTCTAGTGTAGTGTTGTGTGAGGATTAAACCTGTGTTGATGTTTCTGTGGCACTTTAACCCTTGGGGTGCCACACATGTTTTTGTAGTAGCGCATCAGGTTCAGGATTTGAGCATGCAAGGCAAGTGTGTAACCTTGCGCCAATGTAGGGTTGTACCCAGGTTCGCAGTATTGTCACACACAACCTTCCCTAGCTGTAGGTTCAGTGGAGACAGAATTGAGGAAACTCGGTCCCTAAAGCTGACCACAACTGCTCAGCTGTGTGACTCACATTTTAACATAAACACAGCTGATGCCATTGAGCCCTGCTGGCAGCACAGTAAGGAGATATGCTGGATTCCTTCTGCACAGCTGGAATGTGTGTCACATTACCTAAGAGGATTTGGGCGCAGGTGAAGGCCCTAGAGGAGGTGGAGGAGGCACAATCTGTGGAGGAAGTGCTATATACTAGTGCATCTCAATTAATTAGAATATCATCAAAAAGTTAATTTGTATGAGTAATTCAATACAAAGAGTGAAATGCATATAATATATAGAGTCATTAAAAAGAAAGTGATCTATTTCAAATGTTTATTTCTGTAAACATTTATGATTATGGCTTAAAGCCAATCAATACCCAAAGGTCATTATTTTAGAAAATTAAAGTAGGGACGATGAAGGGTTAAAACCAGCACTGCCGTATTTCACGAGACATCAAAGGGTAAATATAATATTGATTCATCAGTCAACGTGTTTCGGGGCTCCAAGGATTGCCCTGAAACATGGCAATATTACATTAATCTTTGGTGGTATTCTAATTCATTGAGATGCACTAATACAGAGGTTTTATCACAAACCATGGGGATGCTGAGACTTGGATAGCAGCCCCTTTCCCCGCAGGTACCAGAGTCACCGAGTGACCAGTCAGTGACATGTAATGCCCCTGGCCATGCTTACTTGTCCATGAGTCTGTGGTAAAATGCACCATTTCACGCACATTTCTCAAGGAAGCAGTGATGTTTTCTGAAACATGCTGATGGAGCACAGGCCAGGTTTCCTTGAGAAGTATCTTCCAAAAACCCTCTGTATCCACCAAGCAGAAAGGCAGCATTTCCGTGGTCAACAGCTTGGAGATGGTGCCATTTAATGTCTTAGCTTTGGCATGGGTAAGAGGAAATGGTGTTTTACTTGACAACATCTGCCAGACAGAGGGTTGGCGGCTGTGATGAGACAGGGTGGAATAGGGTGTACCAGACAATCTGCTGAACTCCGAGAGAGGTGCAGGCAGAAGGGTTATGTTGCCTTCCTGAAGAGATGGGGCTCCCAATGTCTGACAGCACCCAACACCAGCAGGCATATCCATTTCTAAAACAGCTGACGGACTGACAATCACAC
Source organism: Allobates femoralis (assembly GCA_033576535.1). NCBI lineage: Eukaryota > Metazoa > Chordata > Amphibia > Anura > Aromobatidae > Allobates > Allobates femoralis. The sequence continues at coordinate 256,380,330 of JARQOC010000005.1, read as the reverse complement.
TAGCTGTTGTGGGTAAAGAGGTGAATGTTGTGCGGCTGGAGATTTGTGTGACAACTTTACCCATGGTCATGGAGGATAAAGAAATCACAGATGTCCTTGATGGAGTACTTGGTGGTTGGCCAGGCCCTCGAAGCTGTACATTAGCACTCTGAGCTTCCCACTGTATCTTATGCTGCATGACCATGTGACGGTTTATGTATGAAGTACTTAAATTATTGATTTTTTTTGCCTCTACTCAGATTTTGCTTACATGTTTTGCACATAACATGAATTAGGTCATCCTTTGTGATCTGCAGAGCCACCATGGCTTCATCACAGAGGCACAATTGTGGCTGAGGACCCAGTTGTTGATGTGCTTGCATCATTCTGTCTCTGTCCAGGAAGCTGCAAGCTAACCTTGTAAGCTTGATCATCCTCCTCTTCCACCTCCTCTGATGAACTCATCAAATGTCTGCCTGTGGGTAGACAGTAAGAGGGATCTAGAACCTCATCACCACTCTCTGCGTTGTCACACTCTTTGCCCTCAGAGCCACTCTCTTCCTGCTCTGGTCGCAAAGTCAGGTAGGTGTCCACCTCAGGTATCTGAGTGTCATAATCATCAGCCACATTGTCTCCATCAACAGGGGTTAAAGTTTGGTAATGTGGGTCTACATTATGCTCGGACCTTTCTTTGTCTGGCCCTGGATCCGTCCCACAAAGATTTTGTGCGTCGGTGCAGATCACTTCTTCCTCTTGACTCAGAGAAGCATTGGAGCTGACCTCTGATTCCCAGGCTATAGTAAGCACGAATAGCTCTGTCTTGACTCATGGTTAGTAAGATGGCTGAAGACTTGTGACATGTGAGTAAATTGTGATTGGGCTGACACCTGTGAGGGTGAAGGTGGAGCCGAAACGGCCGTAGGGGTCGGGGGCACCATTGACTTGAGAGACGCAAGGAGCACTGTAGCACTTCATAGGTAACTTGCACAGGATATTCTGCCAGATACTGGTCTCAATAGTGTGGTTGCTATATGAGCTGTATATGCAACCAGAGTCTGGGGATATAGGGGACATCCATATCCTAGATCTACTACACATTGAGCCAAATGTCATTATTATATATACTCAGGTGATACTGTACCTAGGTTGAATGTGCCTAGCTGGGTATAAAACCTTTATATATTGCACATACGTACACCCATTGGGTATAAACTTTGTTGTACTAATACTATGTATTATGTGTGTGTTTTTTTTTTTTTTCGCTGGCATGAAATAACCTTGTGCATTGATACAATCTCACATATATCTTGTGTGTGTCAGTGGTGCAGCCTGCCATAATGCTGCTTGTACTGTGGTTGTAACCCCCTGTTTTTACTTATCATTAAAAATCACTTGTTTTTGCAAACTATGGGATGTTTGATCGTGTATTCCTATTTATATATATGTACCTAAGGTGCGATTTGTCTGGTCCATGTGTGATATACTCTTTTTCCGATAATTTTGGTAGTGGATATAAACAATCCCTAAATGAAGTGTATTAACTAAATGTATTGTATGTGCAATCAAGTGATCATAGGTTTAAACTCTGTAAAAAGACTAATTAAAAATGGAACAACCCTCCCCCACCAAAATATACAAATTTCAATCACTCTCATGCCCTTTTTGCCAAGTGAAAATAGCCAAGTATAAAAAGAAATTACCAACATTTACATAGTTATAATTTATTCATGTGAAATAGCTTGAACTAACAAAATATAAAACTATTTATCCCTTTCTTTTATTTTAAAATGGAAAAACAAATTGAAAACAATTGCAAATATCTGAATTTAATAGATTTTTTTATATTATTATGTAATTAGTTTGGCATCACCATAAACAGAGTGACATGCAGGATCATATTGCCAGATATTTTTGTACTACAGAATAAACACCATAAAAAAATTTTTGGAATTCTATTTAATTTATACTGGTTTACTATACTTTTATCTTTTTCCTGTTGTTCAGTGCATTATATGGTAAAATGAATGATGTCTTTAAATACTATAACTAGTTGAGCAAAAGCAAGTCCTCATATACCATATTTTTCAGACTATAAGACAAACCCAGATTTTAGAGAAGAAAAATAGGGGAAAAAATGAAGGAAAAAATGTGGTTAGAATTAACTGTTATGGGGGGATCTGATGCTGACACTGATATGGGGGTAATGTCCCCATCCCTGGCCCCTTCCAGGTAATATATGTCCCTCATCCTGGATACAGTCTCTCATCCCAGTATATAGCCTCCCATCCTGGATATAGCCTCCCATCCTGGTATATAGCCTTTCATACTGGTATATAGCCTCCCATCCTGGTATATAGACCCAATCCTGATATATAGCTCCCATCCTGATATGCAGCCTCCATCCTGATATCTAGCCTGCCATCCTAGTGTATAGTCCCCATCCTGATTTTTAGCCTCCCATCCACATATATAGCCCTACATCCTAATATATAGCCCCATATCCTGATATACAGCCTCCCAAAGTGGTATATAGCCCCCATCCTGGTATATAGCTTCCCATCCTAGTATATAACCCCCATACTGGTATATAGCTTCCCATCCTCGTATGTAGCCTCCCATCCTGGTATAAAGACCCCATCTTGGTATATAGCCTCCCATTCTGGTATATAGCCCCCATCCTAGTATATAGCCTCCCATCCTGATATATAGCCCCCATTTGGGTATATAGTCCATATCTTGGGATATAGCACCCACCATCCTGGGATATAGCACCCACTATCCTGGGATATAGCACCCCTCATTTTGGGATTTTGCACCTCCTCCCCATCACTGTATATTGACCCCATTCTGCAGTATACACTAAAATAATTAACGGTGTAATGTACCTGTCCAGCGCTCCCCTCATCTCTCCTTCTGCTGCATCGATCTCTTCCTGTGCATGCTGGCATTCGATCATGTGACCAATGATGTCACTGTGCTGTGCTGGTCACATGATTGGATGCCGGCATGCATAGCCTGCACTAGCCTCCTCCAGCTCACTCTAGAGCCGCGTCCCCCCAGCACAGTACAGCACAGTACAGCACAGCCCCACAGCTGCATATTTGGACCATAAGATGCACCCCACACTTTACCCCCTCAGTTTGGGGGAATAAAAGTGCGTCTTATGGTCTGAAAAATATGGTAGCTATACTGATGGAAAAATAGAAAGTTTTAGCTCTTACAAAAAAGGAAAGAAAAAATGAAAGTACAAAAATAAACACTTAGGCCCTAAGGGATTTCTAATATATTTTGTGAAAACAAAACAAGACAAAGTAAAAAAACAAAACCAGCACATCAACAAAACAGCAAGGTGTAAACTATTATTGAGGTAAAATTTACTTGTGAAAATAATGGTTTGTGTAGTTATATATAATTTACACATTTGTTAACAAACTTTGGTAGACCTCTGAAAATAATCATACATATCTTAACCATACAGAAATCATGGATGCAGAAGTGATTCATCAGCTTTTAGGAATGCAAGCAGTTCTTTGTGCTCACACTTGCTAAACATAATTGATTTCCTACATGTCTTACCAAGCGTAAGTCTCACTTTTTAGCATAAAAACTCTTGTGGTCATCAGCGGAGCATCACTAACTTGAATCAATAGTATTCAATTAATATGCTATTTGCTTGGGTCACTACCACTAAGTTTTCCTGACTTCTATTTAGAACATAACTGAGAATGTAAAATGATATTTATACAACAAAAAATGGCAGCCCTTAACGACTTGCATAATCAGATTGCTGATCCCTGTTACAAACGAAGTCACAAATTAAACAAGAGGGACAAGCACCCTTTTTTCCCAAGAGGCTACAAAACTTAAAGAGACAGGGCTTATTTGGCACAATAATAATAGTGCTGATATCTATTATACTGTATAAGGCTGTATATATGTATAATGGCAGAAGACTGCCGCCAATACAATCTGTGTAGAGATTTTCGGATCTTAAGAGATTCAAATTTGCCAGCTTTAAAAACTTTAATCCACAGTTTAACAATTTTATGTTGCAAATACTGTAAAACTTCTAATTGCCCTGAAAAGATGATCTTAAACCTCTTGTGGTGTCCTAGGACTTTATCCAACCCTTTTCCGGCTCCTTAAACACAAATACAGCCCTAGTAATACAAAGTAGTGCTAGTGCTGTGGGAGCTTCTTGCTCCTGCACTGAGCACATGTGTGTGACATCACACGCCTCTTAGGCTACTTTCACAGCGTTTTTCAGCATTTGCGGCAGAACTGGCAGTTTTGCTGCATCAGCCGCCTAATAGATCACTTACCATAAGACTGTGTTCAGCCTAACTCATTCCCTGTGGGACTTGCGGACATGTGCAGCACTTGCGTTTTTGTCACGATCTGGTCAATCCTTCTCTTGTGGCAATGGAAAAAAACGCTGCTAGCAGTGTTTTTTTGACTCGCCACAAGTGCAAAACCAGTGCCGCACATGTCTGCAAGTCCCATAGGGAATGAATGATGCAGAACACAGTCTTGCTGCCAGTGATCCATTAGACGGCAGATGCGGCAAAATTGCTGGATCTGCCGTGAATGCTGAAAAACGCTGATGTGAAAGCAGCCTTAGATTACTCCTGTGTATTTTTCTTTGCACAAAGTGGCGGCTGGGGCCGCTTCAGTTAGCACACCAGGCACTGCTTGTATTGGATGATGTTCAGTGTGTTCATTGTGCTTGTTTACTATCGCAGACTTTGGATTTACAAAGCTACTATTCGCCAGAGTCCATATTTTTTCCAGGAAGTGCCACAAATCTGCTGGTGATTTCAACCCTGTGCATCAAAAAATTGTTTTTTGTTTTTATATTTTATTTTTTATGCATGGTTCCATTATTTGTTTTTACTAAATTTTGCAAGCACTGATGTTATTTTCAAGCTGCAAAATGTCACTTCAATGAGAAAGTGAAAAACTCTAATGCCTCCTAATAAGGTTAGCAATCCTTAAGGTCATAATTGACTCTTTAGCAAGCATTTTAATATGACTTAGCATCAGTGCCGGGACAAGGCATTTTGGTGCCCTAGGCAGGTAAGGCAAACGGCGCCCCCCCGTGGCCACGCATTGGGCAATAAAGTCCACTTTTTTCTATTTTTTGTGCTGTTTTTCCTTTTTTTACACTCTCTCTATTATATATTACACACACACACTTGAGACTGCTGTGGGCTGAATACACAATAGCTGTATCAGTCACGGTTCTGATGATTCTTGGTGCCAGCACCAATCTGTCCACGGTGTTTCTGGAGAGCTGCAGCTTGCAGATCGCTTCAGCCTGCTGAGCACTCAAACAACCCAGTCCACACTTCCAGTTAGCAGTTCATAACTTCCGGTTAGTGTTATAGAAATGAAGTTGCAACATCGTAGGATCAACGGTGTTTATTCCCTCTTCGTGTGGTCTTACATGGTGCATGTGGGAGGACGGGGGGGTTCTCAAAGGCGATGGCCGTTTCACACCGCAAGTGGCGCTTCAACAGGCATATAGTCCACCATATGCCTGTTGACTACATGCCTGTTGAAGCGCCACCCCACAGAGTGTGAATAAACACCGCTGATTGTGTGTTGCAACTTCTTTTCTATAACGCTAAACACAATAGCTGTATATACAATAGAGAATACAGAATAGAGACAGCTGCTACCTGTATACACAATAGAGATGGCTGCGGACCGTATACACAATGGAGACTGCTGCTGGCTATACATACAATAGAGAATACACAATAGAAACTGCTGCTGGCCATACACAATAGAGAATACACAATAGAGACTACTGCTGGCCGTACGCAATAGAGAATACACAATAGAGACTACTGCTGGCCGTACGCAATAGAGATGGCTGCCAGCCATATAGACAACATCCTAACAGCTTCCCTCCATTCCGACAGCCTCCCTCCATCCTGACGGCCTCCCTCCTTCTTTCCTCCATCCTGACAGCCTCCTTCCATCCTTCCTCCATCCCGACAGCCTCCCTCCATACTTCCGCCATCCCAACAGCGATCCTCCATCCTGACAGCCTCCCTCTATCCCAATAGCCTATTCCATCCTGGCAGCCTCTCTCCATCCTTCCTCCATACCAACAGCCTCCCTCCATCCTGACTGCATCCCTCCATCCTGACAGCCTCCCTGTCTCCCCACAGCCTCCATGTCTCCCCACAACCTCCCTGTCTCCCCCACAACCTCCCTGTCTCCCCCACAGTCTCCCTGTCTCCCCCTCAGCCCCCCTGTCTCCCCCTCAGCCTCCCTGTCTCCCCCACAGTCTCCCTGTCTCCCCACAGCCCCCCTGTCTCCCCCACAGCCCCCGGTCTCCCCCACAGCCTCCCGCATAACTTACCATTGGGGGAGCTGTGGATGCGGAGCAGGGGTGCCGGAGCCTGGAGGGCACATCTGCAGGACGCTGCCTGCGAGGAGTAGCTGCGGGCCTGCGGCAGCTAGTGTTGGGCGCCGCCATGTTCTTTGAGGCCGGCGCCCACTAACAGTACAGCCGGTCGGTGGAATCTGAGACTTCAACAAAATGGCCGCGGCTAATTGGAGACCGCGGCCATTGTGTAGAGGTCTCAACCTCTATTGACCGGCTGTACAGTTAATGGGCGCCAGCCACAAAGAACATGGCGGCGCCCACCGCTCCCTGCCGCTGCTTCTCCCCGCAACTCCAGGGCCGGGCGGCGGTGACCGGACTCCGGTCAGGCGAGAATGCGCCCTGCTCAAGATGGCGCCCTAGGCGATCGCCTAGGTTCGCCTAGCTGTCGTCCCGGCCCTGCTTAGCATTTGTGACGGATCAGAACCCCAAACTGCAAACGCTGCGTTTCGGGGTGATTGCCCCTCATCAGTGCAGTCTATGGGAATTCTGATCTGGCTGTATGAGAGGCTGAGACGAGGTCTGGGGGAACAGTTATTCTCCTCATAGAGAGGAATCTGCCTGCCGGGATAAGGAGACAGATAAGCTGATAAGGCATCTTATAGCCACAATGCTCCTCTGGGAAATATGCAAACTGTCACTTCAGTGAGGAAGTGAAAAACTCTAATGCCACCTAATAAAGGTAGCAATCCTAAAAGTCCTAATCGACTCTTTAACAAGCCTTTTAATGTGAGTTAGGATTTGTGCCAGATCAGAACCCCAAACTTCAGACTCTGCATTTCGGGGTGATTGCCGCCCTTCAGTGCAGTGTGTGGGATATCTGATCTGGCTGTATGGCAGATTCCTCTCCATGAGGAAAATAGCTAGTTCCCCAGACCTTGTCTCAGCCTCTCATACAGCCAGATCAGAATTCCCACACACTGCACTGATGAGATACTGGAAGTCTGTGCTAGCATTTCTTCTGCAGTATTGCTATCAGTGTGTCAAAAGTGGGAGGAGAGGGTTACATTGACAATCCAACACAATGGGCAGCACTTTGAACACATTTTATAAGTGGTCAAAAACTTGTAAATAACTAATGAAAGAATAAAGTTACGTTAAAACCAAGCACACCATTGTTTTTTCTTATAAAATTCTCAGTAAGTTTGATGTGTCACATGACCCTCTTCCCACTGAAAAAAAATAATGTTGGATTCAAAATGGCTGACTTCAAAATGGCAGCCATGATCATCACCCATCTGGAAAAGTTTTACCTCCCCATTTAATAATGTGCCACAAACAGGAAGCTGATATCACCAAACGTTCCTATTTTATTTAGGTGTATCCTTATAGATGCCCCACCCAGTATACAGTTGTGGCCAAAAGTATTGACACCCCTGCAATTCTGTCAGATAATACTCAGTTTCTTCCTGAAAATGATTGCAATCACAAATTCTTTGGTATTATTATCTTCATTTAATTTGTCTTAAATGAAAAAACACAAGAGAATGAAGCAAAAAGCAAAACATTGATCATTTCACACAAAACTCCAAAAATGGGTCAGACAAAAGTATTGGCACCCTCAGCCTAATACTTGGTTGCACAACCTTTAGCCAAAATACCTGCGATCAACTGCTTCCGGTAACCATCAATGAGTTTCTTAAAATGCTCTGCTGGAATTTTAGACCATTCTTCTTTGGCAAACTGTTCCAGGTTCCTGATATTTGAAGGGTGCCTTCTCCAAACTGACATTTTTAGATCTCTCCACAGGTGTTTCATGGGATTCAGGTCTGGACTCATTGCTGGCCACCTAAGAAGTCTCCAGTGCTTTCTCTCAAACCATTTTCTAGTGCTTTTTGAAGTGTGTTTTGGGTCATTGTCCTGTTGGAAGACCTATGACCTCTGAGGGAGACCCAGCTTTCTCCCACTGGGCCTTACATTATGCTGCAAAATTTGTTGGTAGTCTTCAGACTTCATAATGCCATGCACACGGTCAAGCAGTCCAGTGCCAGAGGCAGCAAAGTAACCCCAAAACATCTGGGAACCTCCACCATGTTTGACTGCAGGGACTGTGTTCTTTTCTTTGAATGCCTCTTTTTTTCTCCTGTAAATTCTATGTTGATGCCTTTGCCCAAAAAGCTCTACTTTTGTCTCATCTGACCAGAGAACATTCTTTCAAAATGTTTTAGGCTTTCTCAGGTAAGTTTTGGCAAACTCCAGCCTGGCTTTTTTATGTCTCGGGGTAAGAAGTGGGGTCTTCCTTGGTCTCCTACCATGCAGTCCCTTTTCATTCAGATGCCAACGGATAGTACGGGTTGACACTGTTGTACCCTCGGACTGCAGGGCAGCTTGAACTTGTTTAGATGTTAGTCGAGGTTCTTTATCCACCATCCACACAATCTTGCGTTGAAATCTCTCGTCAATTTTTCTTTTCCGTCCACATCTAGGGAGGTTAGCCACAGCGCCATGGGCTTTAAACTTCTTGATGACACTGCACACGGTAGACACAGGAACATTCAGGTCTTTGGAGATGGACTTGTAGCCTTGAGATTGCTCATGTTTCCTCACAATTTGGTTTCTCAAGTCCTCAAACAGTTCTTTGGTCTTCTTTCTTTACTCCATGCTCAATGTGGTACAGACAAGGACACAGGACAGAGGTTGAGTCAACTTTAATCCTTGTCAACTGGCTGCAAGTGTGATTTAGTTATTGCCAACACCTGTTAGGTGCCACAGGTAAATTACAGGTGCTGTTAATTACACAAATTAGAGAAGCATCACATGATTTTTCTAACAGTGCCAATACTTTTGTCCACCCCCTTTTTATGTTTGGTGTGGAATTATATCCAATTTGGCTTTAGGACAATTCTTTTTGTGTTTTTTCATTGAAGACAAATTAAATAAAGATAATAATACCAAAGAATTTGTGATTGCAATCATTTTCAGGAAGAAACTGAGTATTATCTGACAGAATTGCAGGTGTGTCAATACTTTTGGCCACAACTGTAATACTGTATATGTGTTTCTCTTTATGTGTTGCATTACTGAAATAAATTAACTATTTGATGATATTCTAATTTGCTGAGATGCACTAGTACATATAGCTGCTCCAGTTTATTTAGTTCTGGGATTAAGCACAGGGCTTCTTCTTTCTTTAATATATATTCCAAATGTCAATGTCAATTCTAAGTATATCAGCTCATGGTCTCAGCTATTTGAGCGTACAAACCAGGAACGCCTTTCTTCAAAAAATAATGGTGGTTAGATATCTTCCATCGATGCTGAGTGAATGTCACATCATCATTTCACGAAAGTCAGAACAATTCAGGAAGTGGGACATCAATTGTGGGGAACTTGGATATCTGGGAGTTGTGTCCACAAAAGCAGATGACTCCTTGTATGTTTCATTGGAACATAAATGGATAACAGAACAAAGTAAGGCATGGTTCGAAGTGCAGGCACTGGTCAGTTTCAGAATAGGGATGGGCGAATCCTGAAATACTCGGAATCGCTGGACTCTAATGAGTCCGGGTCCGAGACTCGGTACTCGTTGCGAGTCCAGCGAGTCCGAATAGTAACCTGTACTTTTGCAGTGTATCTATACAGATACACTACAAAAGTACCCTAAAAGTTAATCTAAGGGGTTAAAAACAATAATCATTAATACTCACCTCCTGTACTCCTGTACCTTATGTACCGGGACCGGTACCGAAGACCTCCGGCTGTTACAGGACCTCTGAGACCACCGGGAGAAGATGGGGAAAAGGACCTTGCAGTTCAGCCAATCAGCATGCGGCTAGCGGTCACATGGGTTTGTCATGTGGCCGCAGTGCAGCCGCGTCACAACCCATGTGACCGCTAGCCACATGCTGATTGGCTGAACTGCAAGGTCCTTTTCCCCATCTTCTCCCGGTGGTCTCGGAGGTCCTGTAACAGCCGGAGGTCTTCGGTACCGGTCCCGGTACATAAGGTACAGGCCCCACAGAAGAGTATGAATGTTTATTGTTTTTAACCCCTTAGATTAACTTTTAGGGTACTTTTGTAGTGTATCTGTATAGATACACTGCAAAAGTACAGGGACTCGCTACCCCCAGTAATTCCTAAGGAAACTCGGCGAGTAGCGAGTCCCCCGAGTCCGCTACTATTCGGGCGAGTCCCGAATAGTAGCGAGTAATTCTCCCATCCCTAGTTCAGAACAATATTAACCTGCAAATTATCCCCATATTTGCAGTTTCCTTTAACAACTTGGATTTATAATACAAAAAAAACAACTGTAAATCTCTATTAAAATAGCAATATTAAAAATATACAAGGATGGCTACATGCGGCTCTTGAGCAAGAAACCCAGTCTGCCTTAAGTTAGTCCATGAATCTTTTTAAAAAAGAGGATTTAATATCAAAGCCATTACAATCTTAAATTAGAGGAATGATTAAATGTTTAGTAATTATATTTCTTTTTATCTGTTCTATGACCTCTGAGTTATATTTACATTGCAAAATTTAATACTACAAGTGAGAAGCTGATGCAGACTACAAGCCTATCAGTTTTGATTAATCGCAAGCGTGGTGTAAATAAGTCTGACAGGTTATCCTTTCATTAGTTTCTCAGTGTAGTAAGTTGTGTTTTGAGCAATAAGGAAAATTACTTTAGAAAGTATAAAGAATAATATTCATAGGAAACATCTTACATTACATAGTACCTATACCCAAATGTACCGTTTATACTTGTGTATAAGTCGACTTTTTCAGTTCATTTTTTATGCTGAAAAAGTGCCCCTTTGCTTATACTTGTGTGAAGGTCCTGGATGCACTTTTTGAGGTGGTGAAGTGCGCACCAGGAGGCAGGAGCAGGTCACCGGAGAATGGAGCAGGTTGTAGCTCCTGCCAGTGATCACACGGGCCCGCTGTTTAGCATTAAGTAATATTCACTTCATCCCTCTGTCCATCACCTCGCAGCACTGAAGCTGGTGCTCAGAGGTGGGTGGGTTGATGGGCGGTTTGAGTGGTGCATATTACATTACCTTAAGTAGCCGGAGCACATGATCACTGGCTGCATCCGAGGCAATCATGTGTGTGAATATTCACTGCTTCCATGCATCATCTTTGGCATGGGGAGCAGTAAATACCCAGCGATTGACAACTAAATTCCCCTCCAATTACTTCCCTGCAGCACTGTGGCGTCTTTCAGTCTTATACCGGCAGCTGATCATGTGAGCGGTGCAGGACAGTGACATCATCACTGCAAATGCCGCTCACATGATCAGCTGATGGCATAAGACAGGAGGACGTTGGGGTGTGTGAGTGAGTGATAGGAAGGTGCAAAATCATTTTTTTGTGTCTGCCACGATGGGGTGCTATATACCAGGATTGGGGCCATATACCAGGATGGAGGCTATATACCATAATGGGGGACCATGTACCAGGATCTGACTATGTTCTAGTATGGAGGTATGTACCAGGATGGGGAAGATATACCAGGATGGGTAGCTAAGTACCATAATGGGGGCATATACTAGGATGAGGGCATGTACCATGATCGGGGGGTGATATACCCAGATGAGGGCTATCTACCAGAATGGGGGGACTATGTACAAGTCTGGGGGATGATATATCAGGCTGGTTGATGATATTCCATGCTGGAGATGATAATTCAGGCTGGAGAATGGTATACTAAGATGGGAGAAGATATACCAGGATAGGAGGCTGCTGCATTTCGCATCCTAGGCTTATACTCAAATCAATAATTTTTCCCAGATTTTTTGTTGTAAAATTAGGGGCCTTTGTTTATATTTGGGTCGGCTTATACTTGAGTATACACTTGAATATATTTTAATGCCACCTCTAATTCTCCTATAATGCTCAAAGCATTAGTATGCAGAAGATGGGTTTGAATGCTGTAGTAAGAGCCCCAACTATTTAAAATACTGCCAAAATTTGCCTTTTAAGTGAAAGATTGAAAGTGAAATTTAATTTTAATATCTGCAGTCATGGCAGCAAGTGTTGGCACCTTTGAAATTGTTCCAGAAAATAAAGTATTTCTCCAAGAAAATGATATCAATTACACATGGTTTGTTGTACACCTTTATTTCTTTTGTGTGAATTGAAACAACAAACTGAGAAAAAAGGCAAAGTGAACATAATTTCACACAAAACCTCATAAATGGGCCAAATAAAATTGGTATCACCCTCAACATATAATTGTTTACACATCCTTTGGAATAAATAACTGCAATTAATCGCTTCCTATGACCATCAACAAGCTCCTTACACCTCTTAAGTGGAATTTGGACCACTCTTTTCTTGCAAACTGCTTCAGATCTCTCATATTTGAAGGATGCTTTCTCCCTACAAGTAATTTTAAGATTTCTGCCCGGTGTCTAATGGCATTTAGTCCAGATTTATTTCAGGTCACTTCAGAATCTCTACGCTTTGTTTCCATCCATTTCTGGGTGTTTTTTGAAACATGTTTGAGGTCCTTGTCCTGCTGAAAGACCCATGACCTAAGACTGGATATAAGCACCTCCATGGATACTCAGATCCGCTGGGCTCAGCCAGACTTTTAAAATATTTAAAGTATCAGGTAATATATGTAATATGCCAAAAGCTCAACACAACCCTGCTATTCTGTTTGAGTCTACTATACACTTATAAAGTTCTGGTCATTTTTTACAGGACCTATTAAAGTCTTAATTTTTAGCTAATTTAAATGTTTTATTTGAATACCGGTTGCATTATTGTACTGTATGTGAACAGTATTGTTCATAAACAAATGAAAAATGAAATCAAAGACTTCAAATTCAGTCATTTTGACGAAAGTACATCTGGGTCAAGGCAAACATGACAAAAGAAACATTGTAATTACCTATCTAGATACATCCAGCATTGTAGTAAAAAACATCTACAAATGCTAACGTGGCTTATGTGCAATTGGCACAATAAGGTACAACCATATGAGATAAATCCAACATATATTAGCACAAAGCAAACATATAATGGTGTAATAGACATGTATATAATATGAATGAGAATAAATATACTCTCTAGAGAAGTCAAAAGGCTCAGCTGTGAAACGCTGTTGACATAGTCATGCACTGATTGGTCCAATAAGAACAGACATAAACGGAACATATGTAAATACAAAGTAAAGAGTTATCTTGGCATAATAGTCATGTACATAGTATGTGTGGAAATTCAGTAAAATGTTTAGAGAAGCTGATTCACTTAATTAGTCATATTACCTAAAGTGTCTAAAGTGCTTAATGTACATAGTGTGTTTCCACAAAGATAAGACAGCAGTCAGACTCTTATCTGGTCCACTAATTAAACCAAATGAATATTCAATTGCGTTTCATGTATCACCCACCACCTTTGTGTCAGACATCTGTTGATTGGATTGGCAGTGAAAGTACACCTGTATTCCTGAAAGTCCTCACACTGGCATAAAAATCTGATGATAAAAATCACCTCTAAAACAACCCAAAACAAAATGTGGGAGGGGACCTGCCATGCACATAATGGGCTTGCGTAGGACAACCATTCTACAAAATGATGCAGTGTCTGAAAGCTAACCCACTGGCCTCTGCAGGTCGCCTACCCACATTTTGTTGTAGGTAGAGGTGATTTTTATCAGTCTACACCCTGGTGCTTGCTTTACATAGAGGGGTCTGACATGCATCCCGCAAGTGCAGTGTTGGTTTTTGATTTTGGCATTGATGGTAAGTTTTTACTCAGCCTCATTTGCCACGTCCCTCTGGTCATGTGGAAGGACATGACCAAGGTGTGTGTGTTTCCACCATTTCCGTGTCTCAGCCCACTGTTTCTGCTGTAATAGTGATTGGTAGAAAGACAGTTACTATTTCTATCTTGTGGATAGTGGAGCAGGAGTTAATTTGATGGATTCTCGCTTTGCACAGCCCCATGGTCTATATGGTAATGCATTGGCGAGATATGTTCATATTTCTGCCATTGACTCTGCTCCTCTCAGCCAGGAAATTCTTTCCAAGATCATACACAATGTAAACTTGTGCATAAGAACTCTTCATACGTCTTGCTACATTTTGGAGAATCTGTGTACGCCCATTGCCCTAGGTATTCCGTGGCTGAGAAAGTATAAGCCAGTGTTGAACTGACGGTTCAAAAATGTAGTAAGTTGGGCCACGTTTTGTCAGAATAATTGCCTCAGTACTACTGTTGCTGCTGTATTGGTCAAGTCTGCTTCTATGTCTCCGGCGGAGGTGGTTAAGCGCCTACCGGAGAGTAGGAGTAAAGCTCGACCTACTTCTCAGGCTAATGTTAGGTCTGAATATCTTCCTAGGAAGAGGGGCCAGGGAAGGGCTGTCGCTCCTACTGTGCACACCAAGGGAAGGAGTCCAGGGGTTGGATTTACATCTCCATTATATGTCTTTCCAAGGAAGTACCCTCTGACTGTGATCGGATGTATGTTAATAAACGTTCAGGTCCAGACCTGAGAGTGAATGATTTTGTGTGGGTGTTAGCTAAACATAGATTTACACTCAGGAGATGTATCTAGTTTAGGGTCTAGAGACCCCTCATAAAGGAGGGGTATTGTCACATGTTGACTGCTCTGCAGTCCATGTAAAATGCTCTGCAGACAGATATTCATGTGTCTTTTTCCTTTGGCACATTCTTATTAATGTGTAGATGTTGCTGAATTGCAGTCTATGGGTGAGGCGGCTCTCCAGTTGCAGATGAGTTGCTGTTGCTGGGTGTGTCAGCTGACTTAGTTGTTCACTCCACCAGCCTTTAAATAGTCCCCTCTTCCACTAGCTGATGTCGCTGATTGAGTTTCACTTGGCGTTAACCTTGTGTGCTGTTAGGATATATGTGCAGTTGCTGATGTTCTCCTGCAGTGAAGATATTCATCTTTGGGGAATTTTCTGAGGTACCTCTGGGAACAGTGAGTTCTAGGGATCCCAGTAAAGTGTCAGACTAGCTACCCAAGTACCTGCCCCATTATTGTCATCCGACTACTCATTCCTTCCTCTTCTATATCAGTACATCTTCTATATTACTACGTTGATAGTTGGCATGTTGCCCAGAGAAGGTCTTTTTTAGTTGTTGAGTTCTTTGAAGAACAAGGCATGTTTTATTGATCATTTTATCTTTCCTCTTCTCAAATTTAGCATTATTTGCACTTCGCCCTGCTGGTTTAGCAGGATTGCAGCATTATGCTTCACCTCAAGACTCTTAATAACTTTTAATGAACTGTGCCCTTAATGGACTCTGCCTCATTGTAATGGCATCTGCTGATCCCTGTGGGATTTACCTTATATACTGTGTAAATTGATATATATGTCTTTTAGACTTAATATAGTCTGTGTTAAGTGCCTATTTTAAAATTATGACTCTTTAGGTCTAATATATGTTACAAACTATGTCATGTACCACCATGGTCTTTTTTAAAATACTACAGTAAAGTTTTTTTACTTTAGTCCTTGTGTGCTGGACTCTTTCTGCAAAGAAGGTCTATGATACTGCCCTACAGATACTGGCGAACAAGCTGCTGACCTCTGGCATGACAGTCTGAGGTATGGAAATGTAAGACAATACACACAGTCCTGTAGAACACAGCTGGCCAAGTGCAGTCCTCAGGAGCCACAAACATTGCATGTTTACAGAACTTACATAGCACTGCACAAGGTGCTGGAATTATCATTGCAGGTGATGAAATTAAGAACTGTGCAATGCTAAGGAAATCTTGAAAACTTGCACTTCCCTATAAGTCTCTGTGGAGATAGCCAGGGGGCAAGAGGAATCCTTGAGCCCTATCACCACAACTGAAGCTCTCCTTGGACCTTCTTAGGCCCTGTGCTCATAGTGCTTTGTTTGATGCTGTTTTTATGCAGATTTTGAGAATCTGCATCAAAATCTGCATGTCTATCTTGAGGCCAACAAATTCTAAGGACTGGTCAGGAGTGCTGTGCTCAGGTTGCTTTTTTTCCTTGCACATGTGGTTTTGATTTCATTTTTCTGCACCACAATCTGCACCAAATCTGCAAGAAAAAAAACATGTTGACACAATACTTCAGCACTCTCATAGACATTCCTGCCTTCAGTTTAGACGTGCAGATTTTCAGATTGATGCTTAAAATCTGTTTAAAAAGAAGTATCAAACAACGTACCATGGGCATGGGGACTTACAACAATATGGTGGGGTCAAGTTCACAGAAAGCATCCAAAATATGGTGTGAGAGCTGGCACTAGTGAGAGTGTGACAAGCGGTGTTATCACAAACATTGCTGCAGTTCAGACTCAAAGGGTTACACAGGGGCTATCCTGCATCTTGAACTGTATTGCACTTCTTGACATCACTGCTCCTCCCATGCTCAGTCTCACGATATCAGTAAGATATGCCCACTATGTCTCACAAGATGTCACAGCTCTCGCAAGACAATGTCTGTTACAAGCGCTAATGCCACTGAGTTATCTCAGGTCACACAGCGGGATTCCTGCTGTGTGATACCCGCTGCGTTATACTGAGACAACCTCAGGAAGTCACAGCTTGTCACATTGCCAGAGCCATGCAGTGCCTGGTGTTACACCATATGGAGATGCAGTCATTGAGCTTTCCTGTCATATGCTGTGAATACTCAGCATTTATTAGGATTTCATATTTTTGTGGAGTTTTATCTATATTTTTACATCTTTTGGGGATGGAATGAGAGACTTTAAATCAATGGATTTTAATAATAAAAATGGGAAAGAGATGTATTGGGTTATTAATAAAATTTTTTGGTGTGGCTATTGTGCCCAATTGACTTGATTGATGATCGACACTTGACATACTAAATATGGACTTGCTGCCAGCTGACATATGCAGCTGGCAAAACTCTAAATACATTAGCCTGTACTAGGGCAGTGAGAGGGCCTGGGTCAGGAGTGACACATCTAATGGGCTGGGTGCGTCCTGCAAATTTTTTTCAAGATTTTAAATCTTTTAAGATTTTAAAGATTACTCACATTTTTAGCTGTTCAAGTGGATGGATAGATAGATGGATGTAAAGTACAGAAATATTTATAGATAGTTGGAAAAAATAGTTTAGATAGATAATTAGATAGATATATATACTAGAAAAGATACACTTTTTGTAGATTAGATGCAGCAGTGAATCTTTTGTTCTTTTGATCCAAGCGCACAGCTTGCACTCTGCACAGATGACGAGTGCTTTGCAGTTTTTTTTTCTAGTATAATATCAGACAAGGTGGAGTGGCTGGCTCCACCCAGCTGCAGATTGCACCACGAGCCCAGTGCTCAGGGATCAGGATGAGGTCAGAAGGACAGGGAGTCAGGACAAGGATTGGCGGGATGTCACGAGCCCGACCGGCGCGAGAGTGCCGGCAGGTCATGCATGGTGTACAAGAGCCGGTTTAAAAAAAGGTATGGTTTTAGAGAAGATGTTAATTTTTCAACATTCTTTGCATATTTGGTAATGTCGCTGATCTTTGTTTTGACAGGACGTGCCTCCGCTGAGATGCTTGCAGTTTTTTTAATATTATCAGCAGGGTGGCGCTCCAGCTGCAGTGCACCCCCGACAGTGTCAGGGTCGAGAGGTCAGAGAGGGGCGGACAGGATCTGCGGGTGCACGCGACCGACCGGCGAGAGGCGGGCAGTACATGGCCATGGGTACAGGCCGGTTTTAAAAAAGGGTATGTTTTAGAGAAACGATTTATTTTTCTCACATGCTGTAGCTACATTTGTTATGAGTGCGCATGAATTTTTGTTTTTCTTAATAGATAGATAGATAGATAGATAGATATAGATAGATCAAACAGCTATAAATGTCCCAACCCATATTATTTTTAGCTTGCACCCTTTAGTGTCTTTCATGTTGAATAAAGGTAGTTTGAGCCATGTATTTAGCTTTAAAAAATTAAGTAAAAAATAATAAATAAAAAATAGGGTAAGAGTGGCGCACCACTGGTCAGGCGTCAAAATTGGGGTACTGCACCCATAAAAGTGTGTGTTATCCCTGTCGCAGTGGGAATGCAAGGTTTGTAGGAGGCTCCCATCCCGACACTCCCACACTCGAGCCTAGGCAAATGGTTGGAGCCCAGTCCCTGGGGGGAGAGTTAGGGGAAGCGGAAGATAGAAAAACGGGGAGTTTTAGTTTGCCCTGGGGAGAAGAAGGAAAGGGAGCCCTGAAAGAGGAAAGGGGTCTCCGAGAGAGGGAACCTGAGAGAAGAAAAGGCAGCCCAGGAAGAGAGAGAGGGAACCCCCATACGGAGCGCCCATACTCCGGGGGGACCCCTGGTCCACCACGGAGAGCCGGCTCCGAGGATGCTGTGCAGGGAGTCTTGCCCCTGAGCCGCCAATACTGGCGGTTGCGGGTCAGTCTACCAGGCCTGACACCCTGTCCATACAGCACCGCCACACCAGGATTGCCCACCTAAAGGTTGAGCCCCCTTCTTAAGAGCTGGTAAGCACAGGAACTCATCACCCCCACGGGATTGGTAGTAAAAGGGTAGTGCAAGGACACGAATCAGAGTCTCAGTGTCTTTGTTCTAGTACTACAATGCTGATAACCTACTTTTACAGACTGCATCTACATCATCGGTGCACTCCTGCCCCGGAGGCCCAGCTCCACCTGCAGGGAGCTGTTCCATCAAAGCTGCAGTACTATCGCACTCCGGAGGTCTGAAGCAGCACTGGTGTCTAGTCCGGATCACAACAAACTATTCCTATTTCAATTCCCCCTTTTTAAGCTGACCACCAGGGCCACGCGTCTGGACAGGCCACCAGTGACATCTCAACTGCAGCTGAGGACCCAGATACCCGAGTCCACATAACCCTGGGGTGCGTCATCCCCTATTTTTCTTTGCCAGCTAGGTTGCAACAGACAGATGCATCCTGCAGACCACAGCTGGCAGCTTTATCTTGGCTGTTGTCAAAATTGAGGGGACCCCACAATAATGTTTTTCAATTATTTATTTATTTTTACAGTAATCTGACATCAGTTTGGTTGCCATGCTGACAACCAATCACAGATGTTGGCAGAGAGGGTGGGTGGAGCTTTCTGTCTTTAATTAATCAAGGGAGGAAGCAGTGAATATGTCTAAGGTTCATGAGCAGACCCGGAAGCATGGTAACAGCAGTGCTGAACCTTGCTAAATAATAGTGTAGGGAGATAATGTCTGTGCCAAAAGAGCATCACTGTAAAATAGTTTTAAATGTGTTTGACAGCTTTTGGAAACCTTTAAATGTGTTTTTTGGGCTCTTGATTTTGCCTCTTTTTGATTTCAATGGGGTTCAGCAGTCTGGAGAACTGTTCATCGATCAATTAACCAAACATATGCCAATTCGGCGAACCAAACCCAAACTTCAAAAGGTTTACTCATCTCTAAATAGGAAAAGTAATAGAGGTGCAGGACCTGAATGTGAAATAGAAGGAAAACCAATAAATGAGTGGGTTTTTAACCTTAGAGAGGCATAATATTTGGTTACAGTCCCATCAAAGAAGGATGCCTTGCACGGCTGATGGTATATCATGAATTGGCCAATTTATGCGCTAAGTACCTTACTTTTATAGGTACATTTCATATATCAGTAATGCTTTTCAAGTTTCATATGTTCAATTTGCATATATAACAATTGGAGGACTGTGACTACCTTCTTTTCTCACCTATCTCTCCTTCCATCAGCCTAGGGTTATTTTTTTTATTATTATGAATCCTACCTGCCCATAAATTTGTAGACTTTTAGCCCTGATGCAGCAGTATGCCGTTCAAGTAATATATGTTCAATGTTTGCCTGTATCTTGGCACTTACAGAGTCACACCAGTCCTGTTCAACTAATACAATATTTTTAGCAAACCTGAAGTTAAAGGAATTTTTTCACCAGCATCTGCGACTACTGGCAGACTTACTTTACAATAATCAAACAGGCTGATTTCGTCAGATAAACAACCATACCTGACGAGACATTCAAGTATATAGCTGATCAAATAGATATTGGTATCTCAAATTTGTCAAAGCAGAAAAGGGAGGAATTGAGAAACTGACTACTATCTGTAACCCCTTGCCCTAGCAGGAAAAAGGGAACGGGGCATCATAAGACAATCTATTAGGATAATTATTGTTTAAACTACTAAAGCTGAAAAACAAAGATGAAAGATAGGGCAATAAAGATGAGGAAGAAGGAAAGCAATAATGACTTTAACTACATCTGTTGCAGATATTATTTATAATATCATGAATAGCAGAAAGAAATTCTAGTTTTTTGTTTCTCTAACGGTACATTTACACGCAGCCACAGGAAGGTAGGAACAGGCAGGCATTGGACACAATTGTGCCTGTTGCCTTGAAAAGACCACAATGTGGCTGCGTGTAATTCAGGACTTTCCTTCCTGTGTCTTCCCTGAAGGAAGGAAAGTCCTGAATTACACGCAGCCACATCGTAATCTTTTCAAGGCTACAAGCACAATTGTGTCCAATGCCTGCCTGTTCCTACCTTTCTGTGGCCACGTGTAAATGTACCATAAAAGGAACCTTGTAAAACAACGCTATAAACCTGCATATATGGGGTTTTTCCGCAGGTTAATAGCATTCTTAAGCCATGCAACTGGTGCAGTGAGAGCCCTCTACCAGGAGGAAATGAACGTTTTTTCTCCCAACAGCCTCGGGCTTTGAGTCATAGGAGTGCAAGCCAGTGCGGCTTCAGTTACCTCCAGTCACATCAAATCTAAATAATTGTCTTGTAATTTGCACAAAACTTTACGAGAACTTCTTTGCATGATTAACTTTACTATTTGAATATTGAAAGCTTTTACACTTTAGAGAATTGATGCAAATTACAAAAAATTAATATTTCAATATAAACAAATTATGAGTCTTAAAAAATATTCTATTTTGGTTTTTACTTTTATATATTAGAAACTAAAATCTTTGCTTCCATCCATTCCCTCATTTCTTGAAATGTTAAAGACTTTTAAATTTGTATGCAGTTTTAAATTGCTGAGTCTTCCTTGAAGTCACGCTGTACTAAAGTGTCCCTAGTGGTGTACTTTAATAGTTGGCACGGGAAACATTGCAATTGACATAGCTGTAGTTGGTTCAACTTATAATATCCTAGAAAAAAATCTAACATATCTGTAAAACCTTTACAGTAAAAACATTGTTAAAAAGTGTATATGAAAATTGGCTAAATGCAAAAATGGAAAAAGTTAGCTATTAAAAGAAAATATACAAGAATATTTTCTTTATGCCCTCATTGGGTCAAGTGAATGTTTTATTCCATCATGCTAAGAGGTGTTTCTAGGATTTCAATTCAGGAGGGAGACAAATAATCTGAGTGAGCCCCCAACCATGTATACGACTACAGTGATACACTCTAATCATGTGAATAGAGATATTTAGCAGATGACTATGATGTAATGGCAAATAAAGCTCAATACAAAGACCAACAACAATATTACCACCATATACTGACCAAACTGTGGTAGATACTAATCCTACAGAACATGCTAAAATATTACAGGACAGATATAGATAGTAACTTTCAAGACAAGCTCTTTCACTTTTCTTAATTTTTCCATCTTCCCAGACCACCATGACAATTTCTTCCTTTTTTTCATTTTAAAATTTTTTTTATTGCTTTTAGAAGAGTGTTAACAGACAATTGTATAAATTTTCAAGAATACATGATGATGCAAACAAGCTCAGTTATTAACTGTCGAAATTGGAGTTAGTGCATCTAAAGAGGAGTCTATTACAATCAATTGATTAGATTTATAAATTGTGAAGATTCAGAGAACCTGGCAGGGTAAGCTTAAGAAAAGAGAGGAAAGAGAGAAAGGAGAATTAAGTAGGGTATAGAGAAGGGGGAGGGGATATGTGGCAGTTCGGTATGCAAGGTTATGTCAGTACTGGATTATAGTTATTTGGAGCAAGATTTATTCCGATATGGTGGCCAGATATGCCAATGTTCCCTGAATGGTATTTGGGTCTGGTTATCTTCAGCCACTATTTCAGCCATGTAATATAGTTGGTTGGTTTTATCCAAGAGTTGTTGGAGGGTGGGTATTTGGGTTTATCTCCAAAAAGTAGGGATGAGTATTTTGGTGCAGCTAAGTTATTGGAAGCTATTACTGAGGTCTTTTTTATGGTTAGACCAGATAGTAAAGTTTAAGAACGCTATTTCTGGAGTTAGTACGATCCTTTGTCCTGTTATATCACTCTATAAGCACTCTACTTCTTTCCAGAATGGGCCCAGAGCTGGGCATTGCCATCCACATCTCCAGCACTTAGTCTGTTATTAGTCAATGCAATTAGTCAATTAGCAATTAATCGGTTCACCAGATCCATGACTGTAGTGGTGTGGTATACCAGCATGTGAATTATTCACCATAGAAAGATATTAGTAAACCTAAATTTGTGCAGTAATCTAGAGGTTATACTTATTATTGTTAACATTTTTACTTTTATTTGTTAATTTAAGATAGGGAGATATGCCCTTAGTATCAAACGGTATGGTGTTCTTCGCTAAAGATGGGAAGAGGTGGAGGTAACCCTGTTCTATCCCTAGTTCTCTCCCTACCTGACAATGGAGTTTTCAACACCTGATGAAAACTCCCTGGTTGGTGTCCCCGTACCACGACGGCTCACCCTTCTGGTCCTAAATCTATTTGGGTAAAGGACGTATGTGTGCCGAACCTCCCCTTCTTATAGTATACCCGGGTCTCCTGTCTTACTGTTAACAGCCCAGGGAGTCCGGGTCAATTCCCTTAGACTCAGTGGTAGAAAAAATGATATACCACCTATGGGGTCAGTAATGATCAAAAATATGGTGATGCCTCTCTAAAAGTACATATCAGCGGCATGGAGGCTAGGGCTCAGTGGAAGTGATGGATGGTGTCACCATATAAGATATACCTACAACACACACCTCCAATCACATACAGATCTGCTTTACAGATCCTACAGCCCCCATCACAAGAGTGCACATACCATACACTAAATATAAAACAGACCCATAAGGATACCAGACTCAACTGTGCTCAGTAGTCACACCTTAACCCCAATTACGTGAATCATACCAAAAGGGGACCAATTGTCAGGCAGGGAAATGGTTAACACTTTAGACCATGTAGGTAATGGTTATACTCATCTCATCCTGCAGAGGATAGCTCACTCGACGCGTTTCCCCCAACCAAATGATGTCCTGGTGGGTTCCTCAGGAGTGAAATGCCTTCTCCATGAGGCCTCCAATACAGCCTCTGGTCGCCCAGGGTGGGGTCCTGATAAATCCCCTTCTCCACCCCTCTGTATTTCTCAATAAATGGCGGCCATTACCTCTGTCCATTCCTCCCTTATAAACCCTCTGGTGTAATGAATCAGAAAAGGGGGTGGCGTCGGCGTGCGTTCCAAATCGCGGCGTTTTACTTCCGGTTTGCGTTCCACAAACCGGAAGTACGTCACAAACAGCGATCACATGACCTTCGGGTCCATTAGGATAAAATGTCCCACTGGAGGAGGTATGCACCCACTATATTGTTTCCCCGGGAACAAAAATACTTTAACAAAGGTTCCGGTCAGGTCACTTTATATTGTAAGATGTGCATGCAAGTGAACATTAGTTCCAAGACATCAGACAACCACAGAAATGGCCATAACTAAGCGGGGAAATCCTGATCTCATCATCTGATGACAAGAGGTGTAGCACTTATGAGAGAGCCGGAAAAAAAGGTGGGGGAACCCCTCCAGCATCTCATAGTTATCACTACACTTAGCACTTTTGTAACGCCTGTACCCCCTAGGGATATCTAGGGAGATCATGAATATAAACAGAGGATGCTTAGGACGGCATTTTAGTGATATTATGAATATACCATACCCCACCCTACATTCATACCATCATCATCATTATAAAGATAAACTAGCCATGTGTTACCACCCTGGGTTCTGCCGCCCGTGTGTCACGGGTGGCACGGATGACAGGGTAGAGGCCACGCGCAGACGGTCCCAGCGTTTGGCCAATCAGCCATAAGGTTTGAGGACGGTCCGTCTTTCAGGGGCATTTACCTTCTGTGTAGATAAAGAGAAGGTATGATAAGATCTCCCTATCATGGGAGGACGGCTGGGAAGGTCTTGTGCTCGGTCTGGTTTCTACACCAGTATTCTGGGTCTCTAGGACCCAGCAGGTTCTTCCCTCCTTTATAAGGAGTTTCATTGCCCTCCCTCGGTGCAGGTGATATTTCCTTGTGGACTCATTATCCTTGCTCCAAGCAGAAGCTGAGGTTGTGGAAGTTGCTGTGCTCTGCTGCAAGATAAGTGTTTTCTTTCCCCATTGTCTGTTTTCCTTGTGTTGTCTTTAGTTGTTAGTGGAGGGGTCTAGTGAACCTCCCCATCTGATCCTTAGATAAGGTAGTGCTAGGATCAGAGAGGGACGAGGTTCGTGGTCGGCGACAGTTGAGGAAACTGTATAGGGACGTCAGGGCAGACAGGGTCAGCCCCAGGAAGACTAGGGGTCACCCTCTCCCTCTTGTGCCCATAGCTTTAGGGACTCCTTATCCCCCCCCGTCGTTGTCCTACGCTGGGTGTCTCTCCCGCTCCCAGCGTGACACCGTGCCCACCGACCTGCTGCCCTTACTCCTTCGGCTCCTATCGCCTCTGTCCAGCCTCCAAGTTCCCGGGTGTCGTCTGTCCGCCGACGGCTCTGGCAGCCGCTGCCCGCGGTCGGTTGGGTAGCAAATTCCTTACCGTATGCCCCCGGTTACGCGCACTTGTCCCCAGCCGCAGGGGTCCAGCACCCTCTGCCTGAGCAACACTGCTCCTCTCACTTCCGGTACCACTGCTTGTGCACATGAAACTGTCTCCTGATCAGTTTCTGCTGGAGAGACTGCAGGGAGCTCCAATCACCAGGTCTCTGTGTCCTTCCAATCAGGACTGCCCTGTTCTGATATAAACCTCCTGTTTCCAATCAGTCGGGGCCAGGGCAACCCTTCTCCCTTGTGGAGCTGCCATATCTGGTCTGGTCAGGTCGCTCCTTGTTTGGTCTGTTGCCTGATCTTTCTTGTTGCTTCCTACAGATTCCTGCCCTGCCGGCTCTGGATCGCCTCGTGTTCCTGGATCCCCCTGTGGTTCTGGATCCCCCGTGTTCCTGGTTGGTTTCCTGGATCCCCCTGTGGTTCTGGATCCCCCGTGTTCCTGGCTGGTTTCCTGGATCCCCCTGTGTTCCTGGATTCCCCCTGTGTTCCTGGATCTCCCCGTCTTCCTGGATTCCCCTGTGGTTCTGGATCCCCCGTGTCCCTGGCTGGTTTCCTGGATCCCCTGTGTTCCTGGATTCCCCCTGTGTTCCTGGATTTCCCCGTGTTCCTGGATTCCCCTGTATTCCTGGTTTCCCGTGTTCCTGGTCCTCTGTGTTTCCGTTTCTTATTGTATACCCGGTTACTGTTTTGTTACCACGTCGCCTGGGGTCGGTTGAACACTCGTGTCCGCTGCATTGGCCCCTCCGAGGTTGGTACCGGCGGGACCCCTGTATAGGGGTTAAGCGCTCCGGGGCCTCCTTCGGTGGGTTTCCAGTGCTGCGACCTTGTGGCCCTCCCCAGGGGCGTGGGGTCTTGTGTTGTTGTTAATAAACCAGTTGACTCTACGGTACTTGTCCGTCTCTCTATCACCCGGTATCAGAATCCGCTTTACGCGGTCCAGTGGGTCCACACATAGGGTCCGTCAGCAGGACGTGACACCATGTAATACTGACTACTTGATAAATATGAGTCCCAGATCCATTCTCGGATTAATAGACATATGGGGGTCTTACTTAGATATACAGAACCTGTAAAATCTGATACAGAGAGAAATAGGGCTACCAGGGCATCTCTTCTTAAAGAAAGAGAACACTACTACAGGAGGGGCGTGAATGTAAGTTGTTCATTCAGACCACCCTCCCTGGCGACTCCATACGGTAGATCCACCTGGTCTCTTTCTTGAGGATCATTTTATCCCAGTCGCCTCCCCTAGACGGTCTGTTCACCACTTCCACAATCCGAAAATTGAAACATTTCAAGTCCCCACCATGTACCTCCTTGATGTGGCGTGCGATGGGGGTGTCCCTCCCATTCCTGATATCTCCCAAGTGATCCCCAATACTTTCTTGAAAGGTTTCTTGGTCTTTCCGATGTAATCTTTCGGACATGTGCATTGAAACAAATACACCACCCCCTCCGTTTTGCAATTGCCAAAGTGTCTCATCACGTACTCCCTCCCGATGGTACTACTTTTGAAGGAGTCCGATTTTTCTACAAAATTGCAAAAAATGCATTTTCCACATCTATATGTTCCATTCTTACGGTGGTCTAACCACGTACCCTGTTTTTTCGGTTGTGAATAGTGGCTATGGACCAGTTGGTCCCTGAGTGATCTCCCCCGTCTAAATGTAATGGCCGGAGTTTTGGGGATGAAGGGGGCAACCTCCTTGTCTGCCAGAAGTATCCTCCAGTACTTCTCAAGGATGTTTCTCACATCCCCTGCTCGATCGTCATACGTCCCTATGACCCTCACAATATCATCCGATATTGATTAATCCCTTGGTCTAACTAAGGTCTCCCGATTATTATCCACCGCATTTTTGAAAGCATCCTTCAAGATAGAGGAGGGATAGCCCTTCTCCAGGAAGCATTTTTGCATCTCCCTTGCTTCCAAATGGAACTTCTCAGTATCCGAGCAGTTGCGTCTAGCTTGCAAATACTGGCCTTTTGGGATTCCCTTTTTTAGACTATAGGGGTGGTGGCTGTCCCACCTCAGAAGATCGTTGGTAGCCGTTGGTTTCCTATACATTGTGGTCTGCAAAGTACCACCCTCACCTTTGTAGATGGTGACGTCTAGAAAGTTGATCGACCTTTCCTGAAGCTCCGAGGTGAACCTCAGACCCACGTGATTTACATTTAATTATCTCAGGAAGCTGTCAAAGGTATCTTTATCCCCCCTCCAAAGGATCATGACATCATCGATGTACCGCCCCCAGAACAATATCCGGGGGGCCCACCAAGCTGTCCCATCCTCGGGGAAGACAACTGTGTCCTCCCACCAGCCCAGGAGCAGATTAGCATAGCTAGGGGCACAAAAACTCCCCATAGCTGTGCCCCTGAGCTGGTGGTAGAACCTCCCGTTAAAGAGAAAAAAGTTGTGGGTCAATAGATAAGATAACAGTGAGAGGACAAAACCGCTGTGTTCTTTAAATTGCACTCCCCTTGTTTTAACAGAGTAACTCACTGCCTCCAAACCCTTCTCATGGGGAATACTGCTGTACAGGGCCTCCACGTCAATGGAGGCCAATTGTACATCCGCTCCCACCGAGATCCCATCGAGTTTTCAATGAGATCAAGGGTATCTCTAATATATGATGGTAAACTGATCACAAATTCCCTCAAGATCTTATCCAGATAGATCCCACAGTTCTGGGTGATAGAGTCTATTCCAGATACTATGGGTCTGCCTTTGAGTGGGTTGAGGCCCTTGTGGACTTTTGGGAGTGCATAGAACACTGCGGTTACTGGAAATTTATTATAGATGAACTCCCTTTTGTGACTCGAGACACTGCAGAAATAGCTAAGTCTCAGAGGTGAAGAAACCGGCAACAATAATGGAAAGTAAATATTACTTACTGGAAGTAAAGGGAGGTCAAGATGATCCAAGGTCAGGCCAGGAAATAGCACAGTAACAGGAAGGGGCAATCAGAGACGAAGTTCAATTCACAAGCCAAAGTCAGGAAAACCTAGGAGGACAAAACATAACACAGGGGCAGGCAATAAAAGTAGTCAGGTCACAGGTAAATGGTCAAAGTCCAGGTAAGGGAATAAAGTCAGACTGAGTCAGGTACAGAGCACAGGAAGATCAGATCTACACAGGCAAAGCAAGTGTACAATTGAAACTTAATGAAGCCTGCTTAAGTAGAGGCCTGATCAGGTGAAAATGTACACAGGTGATTGCAGCACAGACTGAGAGCTTCCACAACCATAGTAACAAACAAGGGCAGAGTAGAGATCGGACACCTTTTCAAGGCAGAGTGGAGATCAAAACACAATAGAAACAAACAATGGCAGAGCGGAGATTGTGACAGTACCTCCTTTTCAGGGGAGGCCACTGGACCCCCAGGTTTACCAGAAAACCTCCAATGAAAGGCCCAGATCAACCAATCAGCCCGTACAGAATAAGCCAGAACCCAAGACCATTCTTCAGCTCCATACCCCTTCCAATGTACTAGATATTAAGGGAATTCTTGACCATTCAGGAATTGATGGTCCTTTGTACCTTATATTCCAAGCTCCCCTCAATATACACTGGAGGAGGGGGGGCGAGGGAGACAGAGCAGAGGGAACAAACTCCTTCAACAATGACTTGTGGAACACATATGGAATACGTAAAGACCGGGGAGTTTTAATTGGATGACAACTAGATTGACCAACTCTAGATTCTCATATGGACCAATGAATCTAGGACCCAACTTCAGTGAGGGCACCTTCAATCTAATATTCTTCGAGGATAGCCATACCTTATCTCCCACTTTAAATGCAGCCCCTGACAAGTGTCTCCTATTGGCCTTCCGTTTCAGCCGATGCTGAGACACCCCAATGTTCCTTTTAACCTCCTTCCAGACATTCCCCAGCTCTTGAATGATGACATCTACCCCAAGATACCCAAAACTTATCCTAGAGAATTCACCAAAATGAAAATGGAACCCATAATTACAGAAAAAGGGTGAGGTCCCCATGGTCTGGTTGACCCAACTGAGGAGGAAAGAAGAGGAAGAAATGATGACCAGGTCTCCTGGTGATCAGCAAGAAAACATCTCAAAATTTGTTCCAGGGACTGATTTGTCCTCTCTGTCTGACCGTTAGATTCAAGGTGAAAAGCATAGGAAAAGGACAAATCAATCCACAATTTTTTACAGAAGGCCCTCCAAAATGTAGAGATGAATTGTACTTCCCTATCAGACACAATATTACGGGGAATTCCATGCACTTTATATTATCATGCATGTAAATTGAAAAGAATGGCTCAGTCCAAAATTCAGGTTCTTTAATTATGAACATGAACAATAAACAGTTTGGAGAGAGTTTCAGCATTGGGTAATCCAGATAATGGGACAAAGTGAGCTTGCTTGCTGAATTGATGAACTACCACCCAAATAGCAGTCATTCCCCAGATAGAGGTAAATCAGAAATGAAATTCATGGATAAATGAGTCCATGGTCTATCCGGAATTGGCAAAGGAGCCAATTCCCCGGCAATGATGTACTTTTGCGAGTGCGCAAGTTTCACTAGCTGACACAAAATCTCTAATATCTTTATGCATGGTGGACCACCAGAAGAGTCTATCAACTGCCTTCTAGGTGGCAGTGACCCCAGGATGACCACTCAACACAGAATCATGGAATTCTTGCAAAATATGTAATTTGAGATACAGAGGAACAAACAACTTGCTTTCAGGAGTGTTAGAAGGAGCCAAGGACTGAGCAGAGCAGATATCGGCCTCCAACTCAGGGGAAACCATGGCCACAACAATACCCTGATGAAGAATATAGGAAGGGGTTCCAAAGGAGACAATGAATCAAGAGTATGAGACAGGGCATCTGCTCTTACATTTTTAGAGCCAGGTCTGAAAGTAATAGAAAAATTAAATCTAGAAAAAACAGACATGTTTATGATAAGAATCCAGGTCAGGTGAGAAAATCAGAATATCCTCTAAACAAACTACAATAAATCTCCCAATATACCGTATATACTCGCGTATAAGCCGAGTTTTTCAGCCCAAGAATTGGGCTGAAAAGTCTCCCCCTCGGCTTATACGCGAGTCACTACACGGGCGCCCTCTTCCCAGAGGTATACAGCCCCCCCCATCAGTATCCAGGGCCCCCCCATGCTCCGCAAACCTGTAAAGGAAGATGATTATACTTATCACTGTCCTGTTGCCGCCGTCCCCGCCACTGCCATCGCGATCCTCCGTCTTCTTTCGGCTTCCTGCGGTCGGCGCAGGCAATGACGTCATTGTCTGCGCCGACCACAGGAAGCCGGAAGAAGACGGAGGATCACGATGGCAGTGGCGGGGACGGCGGCGACAGGACAGTGATAAGTATAACCATCTTCCTTTACAGGTTTGTGGAGCATGGGGGGGGGGCCCTGGATACTGATGGGGGGCCTGCATACCCTGGGCTGCTGCTGTATATACCCCTGGGGCTGCTGCTGTATATACCCCTGGGGCTGCTGCTGTATGTACCCCTGGGGCTGCTGCTGTATATACCCCTGGGGCTGCTGCTGTATATACCCCTGGGGCTGCTGCTGTATATACCCCTGGGGCTGCTGCTGTATATACCCTGGGCTGCTGGGTATATACTCTGGGCTGCTGTATATACCTCTGGGCTGCTGTATACTACCACTGGGGCTGCTGTATATACCTCTGGGGCTGCTGTATATACCTCTGGGGCTGCTGTATACTACTACTGGGGCTGCTGTAATACCTCTGGGGCTTCTGTATACTACCACTGGGGCTGCTGTATATACCTCTGGGGCTGCTGTATGCTACTACTGGGGCTGCTGTATATACCTCTGGGGCTGCTGTATACTACACTGGGGCTGCTGTATATACCTCTGGGGCTTCTGTATACTACCACTGGGGCTGCTGTATATACCTCTGGGGCTGCTGTATACTACCACTGGGGCTGTTGCTGTATATACTACTGGGAAGGCTGCTGTAACACTGCTGGGGCCTGTATATACCACTGGGGAGGCTGCTGTATACCACACTGCTGGGGGCTGTATACTACCACTGGGGAGGCCTGTATACCACTGGGGGGGCCTGTATACCACACTGCTGGGGGCTGTATACCTGTGCTGGGGTCCACCCTCGGCTTATACACGAGTCAATAGGTTTTCCCAGATTTTGGGGGCAAAAGTAGGGGGTCGGCTTATACATGGGTCGCTTATACACGAGTATATACGGTAATCAGAAAGAATATCATTCATAAAATTCTGAAAAACCATGGGTGCATTAGTTAAACCAAGAGGCATGACGAGATTTTCAAAAAGACCCTCAGATGTTAAAAACGCTGTCTTCCACTCATTGAACTTTGAACTGGCAGCTCCAACCTCCATAGGTTCCATCTAAAGTAAATGAACCAGACCCGATGGACAAAATGGAACCTCTCATTGAATCTCGCATCTCTCCCGCATCCTCCAATCCATACGATAGCCCAAGTCATAGCCTCGACCAAACAACCAGGAAAAGTATATAGAGCCAGAGACTCCGAGAGACCCCTGAGGCATTGGCATCTGGGAGCTGCATCATTCCACAGAACCTCAGTAGACCACTGATGAAACTAAATACAATAGTCTTCTGCTGTGCGGTTGCCCTATGTCAGGTTCATGATCCTTGTCTCTGCCACCTTGACCCTGTCTGGTTCATCATATATTTGTCCTAAGGCATCAAAAAAGCGTTCACCAAAAGACTTCAAGAGAAGAAGAGGGTGGCGAAAATGACCAAGTCTGAGGATCCCCCCTGCCCCCCTCAGAAGTGACATTATAATTCCCACCCGCTATGACTCATTCCTTGATGACGGAGGGTGCAAGGTAAAAAAATAATTTTACAACTCTCCTTGAAAACTCTGAACTGGTCTTTTTCCCCAGAAAATTTGTCAGGGAGCACTATAACAGGTTCAGGGGGGCTCAAACATACATCAGAGAGTTCAGAAGTCATGACAGCGATCGGATGCTGCTGGTTTGTGTTGCTTCAAGGCCAGATCCTGAACTAACCCGGGCAAATCTGCCACCTTATTACACAAAATATATAACAGATGCATAGGTGAGGATTAAGAAAAAATGAAACAGTTAATTGTAATGTGACACGAGTCATTACAGAAGTAGCTAAGTTTCCGGAGTGAAGAAACAGACAACAATAATAGAAAGTAAACATTACATATTTAGAAAGGTAGCGCACCGCTAAATCAGAGTGAGTATAAAGGGATCATCAGACAACCCGCAAGTTATATAAGGAGTAAGGAAGAAAAGAGGGTGTCAATCAAGTAATATAACCTAAATTTCTGAATTTTTCAAGAAAATAAATTTTATTTAACACTTTTAGACAATTCAACAAACAACATCACAATGATAAAAACAATTAAAATTGGCGAAGAATAGCCAAGTACAGAGAAACAATATGGGTGTATTTTGGAAAAAATAGCCGCTTGAGGGGACCCCGAACAACCGGTTAATTTGAGGCTGATGGTGTCAATCAATCACAGGCAGTATGTTAATACACACCCCTAGTGGCAGTGGCAAGTTTATAAGGTGATTGCAATTTTTCTTTCAAATATTTTCCAAAATATTCTATAACATATGGAATCTGATATCGCATAGGGCTGGATACAAGGCAAGTCTTAATGGTTACTTAATTACAGAAGGTATCAAAAATTATTACCCTATGTGCACAAACCTCATCCAATACCCAGTCAAATTGTGTATATAGACTGGCCGTGATACAATTCGTATAAAGGGTACCGTCACCATATATACAGAAAGATACAAATGTTAAATATTGCAAAGAAGAAAGTGAAAGAAAGTAAATATTACTTACTGGAAGTAAAGGGAGGTCAAGAGACGTTCCGAGGTCAGGTCTAGGAAATAGTGCAGTTACAGCAAGGGGCAATCAGGATGAAGTTCAATTCACAAGCTGAAGTCAGGAAAACCATTAGGAAAAAATATAACATGGGGACAGGCAATATGAGTAGTCAGGTCACACGCAAATGGTCAAAGTCCAGGTAAGGGAATAAATTCAGACTGAGTCAGGCACAGAGCACAGGAAGATCAGACCTACACAGGCAAAAGGCAGTGTACAATTAACACTGAATGAAGGGGCAAGCCTGCTTAAGTAGAGGCCTGATCAGGTGAAAGTGAACACAGGTGATTGCAGTACAGGCTGAGAGCTTCCATAACCAAAGTAATAAACAAGGGCAGAGTGGAGATCGTGACACATTTCCAAGGTAGTTTCACAATAATAAATTTTCTGTAAATAAATTCATATCAAATCAAATTTTGGTGAAAAATTTGCCAAATCTAGCACATTTGAATTTCAAGAACACAGATCATCTCTTTTTGTTACCTGCAGATGTGAACAGAGATTATGCTATTAATTTATTATACATTGTGCCCATGTGGAAGATTAAATCAAATCTACAAGGCTGAAAATACAGTTATACCAATTATTTTTAAGCTTTGTTCCCTAAATGTGTCACAGTTGAAAGACAAGTATGGTACAAATGCAGTGAAAGTATTATAATTATTTATGTATTAATGCATTATACTTGTGTCACAGATGAAAAACCTTGGAACACCTAATTTACAACATACTGAAATGACTGGACGAACACTGTGATGGTTAAATTATTTTAAGAAGCAGGGTGCTATTTATTTTTATGCTTCACACCTACTGAATTTGGATTTGTGGTTCTCTGATTACTTGATTAATTGGCTCAATAATTTCAAAGCAACACAATGACTCATTTTTATTTGGCAGTGCACTTGCCCCATAAAAAGATTACAAAAAACTGAAATGCTATGTTTGTTTGACAAAAAGGTGCTTTTCATGTATCAGAGAATACACACAATAGATAATGCTATTAACACTTTATTGTGAGATAAGTTCAAAATCTAAATATACATACCGTATATACTCGAGTATAAGCCGACCCGAGTATAAGCCGAGGCCCCTAATTTTACCCTTCAAAACTAGGGAAATTTATTAACTCGAGTATAAGCTAGGGTGAAAAATTCAGCAAACCCCCATCCTGTTATATAGCCCCCATCCCGGTATATAGCGCCCCCCATCAGTGGTATACAGGCCCCCAGCAGTGGTATACAGGCCCCCAGCAGTGGTATACAGGCCCCCTCAGCAGTGGTATACAGGTCCCCTCAGCAGTGGTATACAGGCCCCCTCAGCAGTGGTATACAGGTCCCCTCAGCAGTGGTATACAGGCCCCCAGCAGTGATATACAGGCCCCCACAGAAGCCCCATGTACAGGCCCTCACATGGTATACAGGCCCCCTCAGCAGTTCAGGGTATACAGCCAGGAGGCCCCCTCACAGTGGTATACAGGCCCCCTCAGCAGTGGTATACAGGCCCCCTCAGAATTGGTATACAGACCCCCCTCAGTGGTATTACAGGCCCACCCCATCAGTGGTATACAGGCCCACCCCATTAGTGGTATACAGGCGCCCCCCGCATCAATGGTATACAGCCCCCCACCCCCATCAGTGGTATACAGGCGCCCCCCGCATCATGGTATACAGGCCCCCCTCCCCCCCATCAGTGGTATACAGGCGCCCTCCCATCATGTATACAGGCCCCCCTTTGCTGCCGCACACCTGTAAAGTAATAATCATTATACTTGTCCCTGTCGCCACTCTGACACCGCGCTCCTTCAGGTCTTCATGCTTCTTCCTGCTTGTGATCGGCGCACAAGCAATGATGTCATTGCTTGTGCGCCGGTCACAAGCAGGAAGAAGCATGAGGACTCGGAGGAACGCGGTGTCAAAGCAGCGACAGGGATAAGTATAATGATGTATTACTTTACAGGTGTGCGGTAGCAATGGGGGGCCTGTATACACTGATGGGAGGGCCCTGTATACCACTGTGGAGGGGGGGCACCTCTATACCACTGCGGAGTGGGGGCGCCTGTATACCACTGCGGGGGGGGCACCTGTATACCACTGCGGGGGGGTGGCGAGGGGCCTGTATACCACTACGTGGGGGTGGCGGGGGGCCTGTATATCACTGAAGGGGGGAGCGCTTACATGGTGCAATGTAGTATGCACGCTCCCCCTGGCTTGATGGACAGGGGGATGCAGTGCATATTGCATTGCACAAATGAGCGGCCCCACGTGACTGGCCGCTCACTGTACAGCCTCCCTCTGCCTCCTCCAGCCCCTGGACACCACCCCTCACACTCAGCCAGTACCACTGACTCGAGTATAAGCTGAGGGGGGGACTTTTCAGCACAATGCTGAAAACCTCGGCTTATACTCGAGTATATACGTATTACAGATGATCAAACTGATCTGCTGCAAATCAAATTTAAATAAAATTGAATTTCATAAAATTCTTAGGTCCCAGCAAATTTAAGCAGTTTGTGGTTTGATTTGTATGTATCGCTAAAATTGGTACCACTTTACACATTGCCAAAGATTGTAAGAGCAGTTCACATAACATCACATGTAACAAAATGTCTTTCCACATAATGGCTTTCTGTTATTGTATTACATAGTGTGGTCATTCAATCAGGTGGTACGGTCTCTAAGCCACTATAAAAGATGAGGACAAGGAAAGCAGAGGCATTTTTAGCATTTCACAGTCTAGGGCTAAAAGGTCAGAGGACATAGCTTATAATTACATATAGGGAAGGAAAGACCTAAATCAGAGTGTATTGTACTGCTGCAACACTGAAGAAAACAAAAAATGGAAGTGGTAATTTCAGTTAGTGACGCATGTGACTGTGAATTGATTTGGTATATACTGCAATACATAACCTAAAAAACATGATTTTTTTTCCATTATTGATGCACTAAAAGCAAGGAGGGCATTTTAAGTTGCCTCAGTTCTAATTTTCTTACATAATAAAATTACTTAAAAATATGCCACTCTCTGGCTTGAAGAAATGGGCAAACAATAAACAATATCTATTTTTGATACCTGTCACATTTTTTTCTATAGGAATTTTACTCTTTTATTTAAAAAATCCACTGCTTACTAAACAGGAGTTAATTGGTCGACTTAATTCGCATTATCTGCATGAGTGGTTTCTGTCATCCTCTCTCAAACAAAAAGAACGTATTGGCAACCAATGGAATCTATGGGCAGCTTCTGAATTTGCACTATCAATATCTTAAGTCTCTGTGTTATATTTTATCTTGTGTTATGAATATTTTATAGACACTACCGAGGATCCCTCCTCTCCCACTCTTTCCTCTTGTGTCCTCCCCTGCCTCCCCCTCCCCTCCCCTGAAATTATCCAACTGATATTTACATATGTGTGCTCCTCTTGTGTCTTAACACTTGTTGAACTGGCATTACTTTTTAATTGTTTATATCTTTATTACATCTGAAGTTTTTAATAAGAAAAATTAATGGTTAAAAGACATAGGGTACAATATTAAGCACATATTACTTTTGTTGAAGCCCCAAAATTAACACATTATAAAGCGGTTTCTGGACAGGAGCCTTCATTAGTTAATTACAGGTAAAAACCTCACAAAGGCTCCAGTCCGAAGCCAGATCCAGTTTGTGATTTGTCAATTTTGGACTTCAAAAAGTAAAATTTGCTTAATTCTATACCTGATACCTTTACTGAACAGAGCACTACCACCTTAGTGATTCCTACATCTATTTCTAACCTGCTTACTTCCTGAGCAACTTTTCTCCTGAAGCCATCTCCTATCTCCCAAGGAAAAAAATTATCATTTTTACATTCTTCTGTGTCTCCTGACAACCACCAAAACCACACCATACTTACTTATAGAAACATCTGAACGTTCCAGAAATTTAAATGCAATTGTCTACCTCACAAACTGGGCATGTTCTAAAAATAAGTTTTAAATATTTCTCGCATACTTGTTATACTATCCCTGTATTAGGGATGAGAGAGTACCGTAATATTCGGACTCGCTATACTCGCAACGAGTACCCTAAAAGTGAATAAAAGTTGTTAAAAATAATAAAATTACATACTCACCTGTCCGACGCCTGCACCGGGACCGTCCCATTAGACCTGTGATCTCTGGATAAGGACCTGTGACTACCAGCCAAACAGATGGCTGGTAGCGATCTAGCCAATCAGATGGCAACACGTCACAACCACGTGATCGCTAGCGGCCACCTGATTGGCCAGGTTGCAAGGTCCTAGGTGTACTGTCAGGACCTTGCAATATGGCCAAACAGGTGGCCGCTAGCGATCACGTGGTTGTGACGTATCGCCATCTGATTGGCCAGATCGCTACCAGCTGGCTGGCAGTCACAGGTCCTTGTCCGGGATCGCAGGTCTTCTGGGACGGTCCCGGTACAGGCGTCGGACAGGTGAGTATGTAATTTAATTATTTTTAACAACTTTTATTCACTTTAGGCTACTTTTGCAGTGTATCTATAGATACACTGCGAAAGTATTAGGACTACTCGCTTCTCCCGAGTACACATAAGATACTCGGAAAGTAGCGAGTAGCCGAATACCACTACTATTCGGCGAGTTCCGAATAGTAGTGAGTATACTCGCTCATCCCTAACTAGTATAATATACCAGCCAAACAGGTGCTGGCTTTTGGGACACGTACCTAACTTGCTTGCTTTTCTTGTTACATCTGCCACGATTCGTACATGCAGTGCATCTATGATGCTATAGAAATTATGCTGTGAATGGTTCCTGGGTTTGCTTGGCTGCCAGTATGCTGATTATCAGAGCAGTCCTCCATTCTGGTTCTGGGAGAGGCAGGGTTGCTCAGGTGTTCGACCTTTCCAGTGATTGCTTTGCTAATTTACTGAGCAACCTCTCTAATAACTCTGCTAGTCATTCTTTCTATGTGAACTATACTGTTGGCCTGCATACCTTTTCTTATCACTGTTTAATTACCCGGACTGTTGTTTGACAACCACTCTGCTTGA
This sequence comes from Allobates femoralis, assembly GCA_033576535.1. Lineage (NCBI taxonomy): Eukaryota > Metazoa > Chordata > Amphibia > Anura > Aromobatidae > Allobates > Allobates femoralis. The sequence continues at coordinate 256,342,327 of JARQOC010000005.1, read as the reverse complement.
TGAATGTTTTTGAGGTGATCTTCTGGTATTTCGACCCGGGACTGTTACCTGACCATGTCTCAGTTTATTCCCTTTTTTAATTATGTGCCTTCCTGGAATTCTGACAGCAGATCATTACCTGACCATGTTTCAGTTGACTCCTTTTATTCTACTTGCCTTCCTGGAATCGAGAGCCCAGACTACTACCATACTGCACCTCTGTAAACTTCGAGAATCAACGAGTCCACCTAGTATCTGATCTTGGCTTATCTGACAACTCTTCCTTCTGTATTATGAAGTATTGACTATCGACACAATGTTCTTTTTGGTAAACACAGAAATACTGCATGCATTTGCCATAATTTCATTCTTGACATATACCTATCTAACAATATAGTTTTTTGGGGTTACAAAAGTTTTCTCAAGGGGTACAGAGAATTTAAAAACTGCAGTAGTCCCGGGATTCTGACATAGTCCACCGAAATCCAAATCAGGTCCAACGCTGTCTCGTGGGGGTCACATGATGTGTCCCTCTCCCAGGGTATGGAAGGATCATATCCCATAGGCTGGAAGAGCAGTCACTTTTCAACTCCCACTCTCATGCTGAGCTCTGCAAGAGCCAAATATGATGAGTTGTCATGTCAGTGAAGTTACTTCAGGCCACACTCCTCTGGTCACTTATCGGGTCACACAGCGGGTGAATTTAGGCTGCTGCAAACTCACTCACTTCACTGCACATCACACTTGCGATACCTGCTATGTGACCCAGCGAGTGTGAACCACAGTAACCTCACTGATGTCACAATGTATCATAATCAGCTCTCTCAGAACTCAGCGTGAGAGTCGAGAGTCGGGTACTGACTGCTCTTCTAGCCTATGGAGGATGCATTTTCTGAACATGCCTCCCATACACTGGGAGACACAGACATTGTGAGACCTCTATGAGACAGGGTCAGACCTGATTTTGATGGGGAATAAATTGGTGAATGACGGTGTCTCTTATATTTATTTCTTAACTAATTCTCTCTTTTTATATCTTGCAGGTTCGTTTTGTGGACTACAGCGGATTTGGTGGAATACAGTCAGAATCACTGCAGATTTTTTTGGGGGGTAAAATTTTTTTGATAAAATTTTAGAAATGGAATGCGTTAGTGTTTTTTCAAATGAAATTTTTTTTGTGTGTCTATTTTTCTTATTACTGACTGGGTATCTAATAGATGCCTTTTCATCACTAACCGCTGGGCTTGATGACAGCTGACATTACACAGTTGTCATCAACCCAAAATTATAATACCCTGTATTCTACTGTATCAGTGCAATGGGAAGAGCAGACATCAAGCACCAGGATTGGCACTTCTACTGGAGGCGTCACTTTTGAGGCAGCTGCAGCCTGCTATTTTCAGGCTGGGAAGAGACAAACCTCACCGTTTGAGACATGAACCAGTGTGTTCCGACCGATGTCTTAGCGTCTGAGACATCAGGGGATCTCACTCCTGCAGCTCGAGTGAGGGTCTCACTGACCTGTCACTCGAGCTGCAGGTAGTTGGGGAGTTGTTCTAAACCCCAGGGAGGGTGGATTTGCCCCCCCAAGGCTACAGTCACGGTAATTGGGGGTTAAAAATGAGACCAGCAATTACCGCGACTGTGCACAGTTTGCGGTCTCCTTCCTGCCTCTCTGCCTGGCTCCTCCTGCTCCCTCGCTCATTTCCCCTGTCCCTTCCTCTTCCTCCCACCCGCTCATGCGCCCTGTCCCCCACTCATCCCCCATGTCCCCTGCTCATTCCACCTGTCCCCCGCTCATCTCCTCTTTCCCCTGCTCATCCACCCTGTCTTCTGCAGGAGGAGGTGATCATCGACCAGGTGATCACCTCCTCCTCCTGCTGCCGCCACCTCCTCCCGATCGCCTCCTCCCGCTGCCACCGCCATCTCCTCCAACTCACCTCCGGCCCGCTGTGCTCCAGTCCCCGCCGCTCCAGTCTTCCTCCTCCTGAGGTCCCCGCCACTGTCATCGCTTCTGGGCCCGACGTCCGGTAAGTCCCCCTGCCTGATCCACCTGCAGGGGGATCCCTGATCCCTATATACCTGCAGGGGGATCCCTGATCCCCATCCTCCTGCATGGGGATCCCTGATCTCCATCGCCCTGTAGGTGGATTTCCCTGCATGGGGATTGAGCTGCAGAAAGCAATCTGACAGCTCAGGCGCAGTGATCCAGTGGATCAGTGTGCTCAAGTTGTCAGATCGCTTTCTGCAGCTTGCTCTCAATGCAGGGGTATCCCCCTGCATGGGGATTGATCTGCAGAAAGCAATCTGACAGTTTGGGTAAAGTGATCCAGTGCACAGTGATCCGGGCTTTCAGACCACTGCGCCCGAGCTGTCAGATTGCTTTCTGCAGCTCGATCCCCATGCAGGGGGATCAGGCGCAGTGATCCACTATGTGGATGCAGGGGGATCATGCTGCAATGAACTAATCTGATTGTCCTGGCGCAGTGATCCATTATGCGGCTGTCAGATCACTTCACTGCAACGTCGGGTCACCAGACCCAAGCCTCCGAGATCATGTGATCTCTAAGACTTGGGTTTGCACAGAGATGCTGCACTGTATGGCAATGATCTGCCATACAGTGCATTATCACTATGACACCAGAGACTGCAACAAGAGGACACTTGATTCCTTTGCTGCAGTCTCTGGATGTAGCAGAGGCGATCGAGCGTTGTGGGCACCTTCATTGTGGACTACGTCGAAGGCGATCGAGCATCGTGGGACCTTCGTTGTGGACTACGTCGGATCTTTTTATTATAAAGATGGAGTCAGAAATTTGTTTGCGTTTTTTCCAAATAAAAAGATTTTTCTCTGTGTGGTGTATTTTTTGACTATTTACTAGAGATTACTAATGGCCGGGTCTAACATTGGCCCAACATTATGATTCTTGGGCTTAGTGCCAGCCGCCAATAAAAAAGCTGGCATTAACCCCTTTATTACCCAGTTTGCCACCGGCACCAGGGCAACTGGAAGAGTCTCAGTACAGCGCCAGAAAATGGCGCTTCAATGAATGCGCCATTTTATGGGCTGCCTGTGGGCTGCAATTCGCAGCATGGGGGGCCCAGAATGCTTGGCCTTTCCATGCTGAGGATTCCAGCCCCCATCTGCCTAGTTCTTTTTTTTCTAGAATTAATTAACGTCATTTTTTTTCTAGAATTAGTTCTAGAAATAAAAAAAATGGGCTTCGCTGTATTTTTGGTTGCCAGCCAGGTACAACGAGGCAACTGGGGGTTGGTTGCAGTCTGTAGCTGCCAAGCTGTACCTGGCTGGACCAAAAAAATGGTGGAGCCCCCGTAATTTTTAAAAAAAAAATCAGTTCTAGAAAGAAAGAAAAAAAGGCCTTCGCTGTATTTTTGGTAGCCAGCCAGGTACAACTTGGCAGCTGGGGGGCTGGAATCCTCAGCGTGGAGAGACCCAAATGTTGTGGACCCCACACGCTGCAAATTGCAACCCACAGCGACCAAAGAAAATAGCGCATTCATTAGAGGCGGCATTTTCTGGTGCTGTACCCCAACTCTTCCAGTTGTCCTTGTGCTGGTGGAGCATGGGTTCTCCATATGGCACATGGTGTCCGCTAACAATTTCAATGGAAAATTAGCTCCAATTGCTAGCGGAAACCATGTCACGTATGGAGAGCTCCTTCCTGTGTGCCTGAACATTGGAGCTCCCCCACAAGTGACCCCATTTTGGAAACTAGACCCCAAGGAACTTATCTAGATGCATAGTGAACACTTTGAAGCCACATGTGCTTCACAAATTAGTCCGTAAAAAGGAAAAAGAAGATTTTTTGTGGAAAAAAAATAATTTTTCATTTTTACGGATCAATTTGTGAAGCACCTAGTGCTCACTATGCATCTAGATAAGTTCCCTGGGGGGTCTTGTTTCCAAAATGGGGTCACTTGTGGGGAGCGCCAATGCTTAGGCACATAGGAGCTCTTTATATGCGACATGGTGTCCACTAATAATTCCAATTGTTAGCGGACACCATGTTACTTATGGAGAGCCCCTGTGTGCCTAAACATTAGAGCTTCCCCACAAGTGACCCCATTTTGGAAAAATGACCCTCCAGGGAACTTATTTAGATGCTTAGTGAGCACTTTGATCTCCCAGGTACTTCAAAATTGATCCCTAATAAGGAAAAAGTACTTTTTTTTCACAAAAAAAATTCTTTTTTCATTTTTATGGATCAATTTGTGAAGCACCTGGGGTTCAAAGTGCTCACTATGCATCCAGATACGTTCCTTGGGGGGTATAGTTTCCAAAATGGGGTGACTTGTGGGGAGCTCCAATGTTTAGGCGCACAGGGGCTCTTTATATGTGACATGGTGTCCACTAATAATTCCAATTTTAGTGGACACCATGTTGCGTATGGAGAGCCCCTGTGTGCCTAAACATTGGAGCTCCCCACAAGTGACCCCATTTTGGAAAAAAGACCCCTCCAGGGAACTTATTTAGATGCTTAGTGAGCACTTTGAACCCCCAGGTACTTCACAAATTGATCCGTAAAAATGAAAAAGTATTTTTTTTCCACAAAAAGTTTCTTTTCATTTTTACGAATTAATTTGTGAAGCATCTGGGGTTCAAAATGCTCACTATGCATCTAGATAAGTTCCCTGGGGGGTCTTGTTTCCAAAATGGGGTCACTTGTGGGGGAGCTCCAATGTTTAGGCACACAGGGGCTCTCCAAACGCGATATGGTGTCCGCTAACAATTTGAACTGATTTTCCATTCAAATTGTTAGCGGACACCATGTCGCATTTAAAGAGTCCCTATGTGACTAAACATTGGAGCTCCCCCACAAGTGACCCCATTTCGGAAACTAGACCCCCCAGGGAACTTATCTAGATGCATAGTGAGCACTTTGAACCCCAAGGTGCTTCACGAATTGATCCGTAAAAATGAAAAAAGAAAATGTTTGGGGAAAAAAAAAGTACTTTTTCATATTTACGGATCAATTTGTGAACCAGCTGGGGTTTCAAAGTGCTCACTATGCATCTAGATAAGTTTCTTAGGGGGGTCTTGTTTCCAAAATGGGGTCACTTGTGGGGGAGCTCCAATGTTTAGGCACACGGGGGCTCTCCAAACGCAACATGGTGTCCGCTAACAATTTGAGCTAATTTTCCATTCAAATTGTTAGCGGACACCATGTCGCGTTTGCAGAGTCCCTGTGTGCCTAAACATTGGAGCTCCCCCACAAGTGACCCCATTTTGGAAACTAGAACCCCCCAGGAAACTTATCTAGATGCATAGTGAGCACTTTTAACCCCCAGGTGCTTCACAAATTAATCTGTAAAAATGAAAAAGTACCTTTGGTATCCCAAAAAGTTTCTTTTAGCCTAATTTTTTTCATTTTCACATGGGCAACTGGATAAAATGCATCCTAAAATTTGTTGGGCAATTTCTCCTGAGTACACCGATACCTCATGTGTGGTTATAAAACACTGTTTGGGCGCACGGCAGGGCTCAGAAGTGAAGGAGCGCCATTTCACTTTTTGAATGGAAAATTAGCTCCAAAAGTCAAATTGCGCTCCTTCCCTTCTGAGCCCTAACGTACGCCCAAACAGTGGTTTATGACAACATATGAGGTTCGGTGTACTCAGGAGAAATTGCCCAAAAAATTTTAGGATGCGTTTTATCCTGTTGCCCATGTGAAAATGAAAGAATTGAGGCTAAAAGAACATTTTTGTTAGAAAAATTAAAATGTCCATTTTTTGTTTCCACTTTGCTTAAGTTCCTGTGAAGCACCTGAAGGGTTAATAATCTTCTTGAATGTAGTTTTTAGTAGTTTGAGGGGTGCATGTTTTTAATGGTGTCACTTTTGGGTGTTTTCTGACATGGACACCCCTCAAAGGGACTTCAAATATGATGTGGTCACTTAAAAAAATGGTTTTGTAAATTTTGCTGGAAAAATGAAAAACGATGAACTTTGAACCCGTATAACTTCCTACCAATACATTTTTTTTTCCCCAAAATTGTGCTGATGTGAAGTAGACATGTGGGAACAGGGCCGGCGTTAGGGGGGGGGCAGACTGGGCAGTTGCCCAGGGCCCCCACTCTCCTAGGGGCCCCCAAAGGAGCTGCACTGAAAACAGCAATAAAACAGTAAACAAAATTAAAAAATACACATATGTGGTATCGCTGCGTTCGTAAGAATCTAAGCTATCCATATATGAAGTAAATTAATCCAATTGGTAAATGGCGTAACAAAAAAAAAATAAAAAACGCCAGAATTATGTTTTTTGGGCCACTACGTTGTTACAATAGTTTGCAATAAAAGGCGGTCAAAATGTTGTGTCTGACTCAAATTGGTATCAGTAGAAATGTCAGCTCAGGGCACATAAAGTAATCCCTCACATAGCCCTGTATCTTCAAAAATGAAAACATCATGAGTCTCGGAAAATGGCGAATAAAGCAAATTTTTATTTTTATTATTTTTTTTTTGCAAACTTCTGTTTTTTTTATGACTAAAATAAAAAAAATGTTCAGTATGTTCTTATTTTGACATAGATAATTAACTTATGAAGTCACTATTACCATATAGTTAACATGATAAATAAAAAACTAAAAAAAATTGTGGAATTGCACTTTTTTTTTTGCAATTTCAAAGCACTTCTCCAGTACATTCTGTGGTAGAATGAATGATGTCATTCAATAGTACAACTCATCCCGCAAAAAAACAAGCCCTCGTACGGCTATGTGGAAGGAATAATAAAGATGTTCTGGCTCTTGGAAGAGGTGAGGAAAAAACATAAATGAAAAACCGCTCAGTGGTAAAAGTTATAAAATCCTTGTAATTGCCATATAATAGCAGCAGGAGCGCCCCCCGCAGCCTTCAATCTTCACATGTTCATGATGGGAGTAATTAGAGTTTGGGGACCTCCTTAATTCCTACATTTGTAGCCAGTTATCAAGCAGAACATACAAGGCATTAAAGGGGATGTCCAGGATTAATAAAACTTTACTACATTCTTTCAAAAACAGCGCCACCCCTGTGTACAGGTGGTATGTGTTATTACAGCATAGACCCGTTCCCTTCAATTAAGCTGAGCTGCAATATCACATATAACCTGTACACAGGGGCGACGCTGTTTTTGAAAGAAATCAGTAATATTTATAGAATTCTGGATAACTCCTTTAAGATCAGTATTTCTACCATTGCCCCATGAACAACACAAGACACCAGGATGGGGCTTAATTCAAATGCTTTTCTTATAATATGAAGAATATAGCAGATCTTTGTTAAAGATGACATTTAAGTAGATGATCCTATGGAAACATTCTCCTTACTGAATCTCTAGTTTGTAAATCCTATTTCATTAAGCACTTGAAGGTAATTTCTAATCAATATAAGGAGTCCTGTGTTCACAATCCCCATCTCTTGGTCAGAGGATAAGAGGTTAGAAAGAGCGACTCTCCCTGGAGGAGCCGGGCTGTGTGACACAGACAGTGATGTCAATGTGTGTGTGCTCGGTGTATACATATATATGTGTGTCTATGTGTGTGGCTCGGTGTATATGTGTAATATATAGTGTTTGCGTCACATACCGCATGTAACATCCACATTTATAAATTCCACCAGCACAGACGAGAGTTTCTAGGTGTAAACAGGTCGGCAATCGCCCAATAAACGAGCAAAATGCGGCTCATCATCGGGTGATTGGATTGTTTATGGAGGAACAAAAATCCTTGCTCTCGCAGCACATCGCGGCTGCAAAGTGCAGAAGTGCTGCTGATAACGTGATACTGTAGAGGACAGATTGCTCTACTGGTTCTGCACCCATCATTCTTCATCATCCTTGTAAAAGTCCGAAAAAAGCGCTGAATGACTTGAATATTATAGATCGCACTCATTCATCAGTCTGAATTCGGTGCTCGTACATGTAACCCAAATGTATGAGTGTGAAGGTGCAATATGTGAGCATTTAGGGCCCACTTTAACCTTTTGCCCAGGGCTCCACTTTGCCTAAAACCGGCCCTGTGTGGGAAATGTTATTTATTAACTATTTTGTGTAACATAACTCTCTGGTTTAGCAGAATAAAAACTCAAAATTTGAAAATTGCAAACTTTTCAACATTTTTGCCAAATTTTAGATTTTTTTCACAAATAAATGCAAAAATTATCGACCTAAATTTAACACTAACATGAAGCCCAATATGTCACGAAAAAACAATATCAGAATCGCTAGCATCCGTTGAAGCGTTCCTCATAAAGGGACAGTGGTCAGAATTGACAAAAATGCCACGGCTTAAGGGTCAAAATAGGCCGCTTTTAAATTTTTTATTTATATATGAACTAGATGGCGGCCCGATTCTAAAGAATCGGGTATTCTAGCCTATGGTTAGCAGGGTATACGGGGGCTCAGTGGTTAGCAGACTATACAGCGGCTCAGTGGTTAGCAGAGTATACGGAGGTCAGTGGCTCGTAGTCTGCCTCAGGGCAGAGTGGAGTGGTCAGGGGAAGAGTTGAGTGGTCAGAGGCAGAGTGGAGTGGTCAGGGGCAGAGTGCAGTGGTCAGGGGCCCGATGCAATAGCATCGGGAGCAGAGAGAAATCAATTGTGTGTATACAGGCGGGTCAGTGGGTAGCAGAGTATACAGGGGGCTCTGTGGGTAGCAGAGTATACAGGCGGTCTGTGGGTAGCAGAGTATACAGGCGAGTCTGTGGGTAGCAGAGTATTCAGGCGGTTCTGTGGGTAGCAGAGTATACGGGCGGCTCTGTGGGTAGCAGAGTATAGAGGCGGCTCTGTGGGTAGAGGCGGCTCTGTGGGTAGCAGAGTATTACAGGCGGCTCTGTGGGTAGCAGATTATACAGGCGGCTCTGTGGGTAGCAGAGTATACAGGCGGCTCTGTGGGTAGCAGAGTATAGAGGCGGCTCTGTGGGTAGCAGAGTATACAGGCGGCTCTGTGGGTAGCAGAGTATAGAGGCGGCCCTGTGGGTAGAGGCGGCTCTGTGGGTAGCAGATTATACAGGTGGCACTGTGGGTAGCAGAGTATACAGGCGGCTCTGTGGGTAGCAGATTATACAGGCGGCTCTGTGGGTAGCAGAGTGTACAGGCGGCTCTGTGGGTAGCAGAGTATAGAGGCGGCTCTGTGGGTAGCAGAGTATAGAGGCGGCTCTGTGGGTAGCTGAGTATACAGGCGTCTCTGTGGGTAGCAGAGTATAGAGGCGGCTCTGTGGGTAGAGGCGGCTCTGTGGGTAGCAGAGTATAAGGCGGGCTCTGTGGGTAGCAGAGTATAGAGGCGGCTCTGTGGGTAGCTGAGTATACAGGCGGTCTCTGTGGGTAGCAGAGTATACAGGGGGTCTGTGGTAGTAGCAGAGTATACAGGCGGCTCTGTGGGTAGCATAGTAAACAGGCGGCTCTGTGGGTAGAGGCGGCTCTGTGGGTAGCAGAGTATACAGGCGGCTCTGTGGGTAGCAGATTATACAGGCAGCTCTGTGGGTAGCAGAGTATAGAGGCGGCTCTGTGGGTAGCAGAGTAAGAGGCGGCTCTGTGGGTAGCAGAGTATAGAGGCGGCTCTGTGGGTAGCAGAGTATACAGGCGGCTCTGTGGGTAGCAGAGTATAGAGGCGGCCTGTGGGTAGAGGCGGCTCTGTGGGTAGCAGATTATACAGGCGGCTCTGTGGGTAGCAGAGTATACAGGCGGCTCTGTGGGTAGCAGATTATACAGGCGGCTCTGTGGGTAGCAGAGTGTACAGGCGGCTCTGTGGGTAGCAGAGTATGAGGCGGCTCTGTGGGTAGCAGAGTATAGAGGCGGCTCTGTGGGTAGCTGAGTATACAGGCGTCTCTGTGGGTAGCAGAGTATAGAGGCGGCTCTGTGGGTAGAGGCGGTTCTGTGGGTAGCAGATTATACAGGCAGCTCTGTGGGTAGCAGAGTATACAGGCGGCTCTGTGGGTGGCAGATTATACAGGTGGCTCTGTGGGTAGCAGAGTATACAGGCGGTCTGTGGGTAGCAGAGTATACAGGCGGCTCTGTGGGTAGCATAGTAAACAGGCGGCTCTGTGGGTAGAGGCGGCTCTGTGGGTAGCAGAGTATACAGGCGGCTCTGTGGGTAGCAGATATACAGGCAGCTCTGTGGGTAGCAGAGTATAAGGCGGCTCTGTGGGTAGCAGAGTATAGAGGCGGCTCTGTGGGTAGCAGAGTATAGAGGCGGCTCTGTGGGTAGCAGAGCATACAGGCAGCTCTGTGGGTAGCAGAGTATAGAGGCGGCTCTGTGGGTAGCAGAGTATAGAGGCGGCTCTGTGGGTAGCAGTTAACAGGTGGCTCTGTGGGTAGCAGAGTATACAGGCGGTCTGTGGGTAGCAGAGTATACAGGCGGCTCTGTGGGTAGCATAGTAAACAGGCGGCTCTTGTGGGTAGAGGCGGCTCTGTGGGTAGCAGAGTATACAGGCGGCTCTGTGGGTAGCAGAGTATACAGGCAGCTCTGTGGGTAGCAGAGTATAGAGGCGGCTCTGTGGGTACAGAGTATAGAGGCGGCTCTGTGGGTAGCAGAGATACAGGCAGCTCTGTGGGTAGCAGAGTATACAGGCAGCTCTGTGGGTAGCAGAGTATAGAGGCGGCTCTGTGGGTAGCAGAGTATAGAGGCGGCTCTGTGGGTAGCAGAGTATAGAGGCGGCTCTGTGGGTAGCTGAGTATACAGGCGCTCTGTGGGTAGCAGAGTATAGAGGCGGCTCTGTGGGTAGAGGCGGTCTCGTGGGTAGCAGATTATACAGGCAGCTCTGTGGGTAGCAGAGTATACAGGCGGTCTGTGGGTAGCAGAGTATGCAGGCGGCTCTGTGGGTAGCAGATTATACAGGGGCTCTGTGGGTAGCAGAGTATACAGGCGCGTCTGTGGGTAGCAGAGTATAAGGCGGCTCTGTGGGTAGCAAGTAACAGGCGGCTCTGTGGGTAGCAGATATGAGGCGGCTCTGTGGGTAGCAGAGTATACAGGCGGCTCTGTGGGTAGCAGAGTATCAGGCAGCTCTGTGGGTAGCAGAGTATAGCAGGCGGCTCTGTGGGTAGCAGAGTATAAGGCGGGTCTGTGGGTAGCAGAGTATAAGGCGGCTCTGTGGGTAGCAGAGTTACAGGCGAGCTCTGTGGGTAGCAGAGTATACAGGCGGCTCTGTGGGTAGCAGATTATAGAGGCGGCTCTGTGGGTAGCAGAGTATACAGGCAGTCTGTGGGTAGCAGAGTATACAGGCGGCTCTGTGGGTAGCAGAGTATAGCAGGCGGCTCTGTGGGTAGCAGAGTATGAGGCGGCTCTGTGGGTAGCAGAGTATACAGGCGCGGCTTGTGGGTAGCAGAGTATTAGAGGCGGCTCTGTGGGTAGCAGAGTATGACAGGCGGCTCTGTGGGTAGCAGAGTATAGGCGGCTCTGTGGGTAGCAGAGTATCAGGCGGCTCTGTGGGTAGCAGAGTATGCAGCAGCTGTGGTATAGCAGATAGCAGGCTCTCTGTGGGTAGCAGAGTATACAGGCGGCTCTGTGGGTAGCAGAGTATACAGGCGGCTCTGTGGGTAGCAGAGTATGCAGGCGGCTCTGTGGTAGCAGAGTATCAGGCGGTTCTGTGGGTAGAAGTATGCAGGCGGCTCTGTGGGTAGCAGAGTATGCAGGCTGGTCATGGGTAGCAGAGTATGCAGGCGGCTCTGTGGGTAGCAGATATCAGGCGGCTCTGTGGGTAGCAGAGTATACAGGCGGCTCTGTGGTAGCAGAGTAAGGCAGCTGTGGGTAGCATTATAGAGGCGGCTCTGTGGGTGCGAGTTAGAGGCGGCTTGTGGGTAGCAGATATGCGGCGGCTCTGTGGGTAGCAGAGTATACAGGCGGCTCGTGGGTAGAGTATACAGGCGCTCTGTGGTAGCAGAGTATAGAAGCGGCTCTGTGATAGCAAGAAGGCGGCTGAGGGTGAGGAGGTGGGCTGGAGGGGTGAGGAAGTGCGCTGGATGGTGAGGAGAGGCCGGTGGAGGGGTGAGGAGAGGGTCGGCTGGAGGGGTGAGGAGAGGTCGGCTGAGGGTGAGGAGGTCGCTGAGGGTGAGGAGAGTCGGCTGGAGGGGTGAGGAGAGGTCCGGCTGGAGGGGTGAGGAGAGGTGGCGCTGGAGGGGTGAGGAGAGGTGGTGCTGGAGGGCGAGGAGAGTCGCAGTACATGTATAGCAGCGGTATAGTAGATGGCGGTACATTACAGTACATGTATAGCAGCGCTATGGTATATGGTGGCATATTACATTACATGTATAGCAGCGCTATAGTATATGGCGATACATTACAGCACATGAATAGCAGCACTATAGTATATGGCGGTAAATTAGAGTACATGTATAGCAGTACTATGGTATATGGCAATACTTAGCTCCCCGCTCCGTCCTTCACAAAAAAATAAAAAAATCCTCAGTGAAGGATACTCACCTGTCCGCTGGCTCGCTCCACCTCCGTGTTCTAGGTCCTATCGGCCTTTATGAGCCGTAGTTGCCTGGGAAACGGATTAGCTGATCGGTCACATGACCACTAACTGCCAGGGGGGCAGGATGGTGAGGGGGGGCAGGATGGTGAGGGGGGGTGTAGGGGTGGCAGGATGGATGAGCGGGGCAGGATGCACAGGGGGGGTGGCAGGATGGAGCAGGATGGAGCCAGCAGGGCAGGATGGAGTGGTCGGGCAGGATGGAGCGAGCGGGGCAGGATGGAGCGAGCGGGACAGGATGGAGCGAGCGGGGCAGGATAGAGCGAGCGGGGCAGGATAGAGCGAGCGGGGCAGGATAGAGCGAGCGGGGCAGGATGGTAGCGGGGGGGCAGGATGGAGCGAGCAGGGCAGGATGGTGGCAGAGGGCAGGATGGAGCGAACAGGGCAGGATGGTGGCGAGGGGGATGGAGCGAGCAGGGCAAGATGGAGATGGCGGGGCAGTATGGAGCCGGCAGGGGGGGCAGGATGGAGCCGGCGGGGGGGGGGGCAGAATGGAGCTGGCAGGGGGGGCAGGATGGAGTCGGCGGGCAGGATGGATCCGAGGGGGGGGGCAGGATGGAGTGGGGGGGGCAGGTTGGAGCTGGCGGGGGGGGCAGGATGGAACTGGTGGGGTGGGGGGGGGCAGGATGGAGCGGCGGAGGGGCAGGATGGAGACGGCGGGGGGGGGGCAGGATGGAGCGAGCGGGGCAGGATGGGGTGGAGGGGCAGGATGGAGGGGATGGGGGGCAGGATGGAGCTGGGGGGGATGGAGGCGAGCGGTGCAGGGGGGGGGCAGGAAGGGGTTGGTGGAGGGGGGCAGGATGAGGCGGCGGTGGGGGGGCAGGATGGAGGTGGCGGGGGGGCAGGATGGAGCTGGTGTGTGGGGGGCAGGATGGAGCCGGTGGGGGGGCAGGATGGAGCCGACGGGGGGGGCAGGATGGAGCCAAGGGGGGGGCAGGATGGACCGAGGGGGGGGTAGGATGGTGGTGGCAGGGGAGGGGCAGGATGGATGCGAGAATACTCACCCGTCCGCCAGCTTGCAGGACCTGTCGTTGCCGTTTCCCAGGCAACCACAGGTCCTCAAGCCATGGAGCTAGAAGATGGAGCGCGCCGGCGGACAGGTGAGTATCCTCTATGAGGGTTTTTTTTTTTTAGTAGCACCAAGCAGCAGGGGGGGGGGGGCCGGAAAAGCCGCGGGGGGGCAGGAAAAGCGGCGGGGTAGCCGCTGGGGAATAGTACAGCCGCGGGGGGGGGCCGCAGGAGCGGGGGAGCCGGAAAAGCGCGGGGGGGGGGGGGGGCGAAAAGGCCGCGGGGAGGGGGGGGTGCTGGAATAGCCGTGGTTTTGCCGCAGAAGCGTGGGAGCTGCGGGGGCAGTACAGCCACGGGGGGGCCGCAGGAGCGCAGGAGCTGGGAAGCCGCGGGGGGGCAGTACAGCCACGGGGGGGCCGCAGGAGCGCAGGAGCTGGGAAGCCGCGGGGGGGCAGTACAGCCACGGGGGGCCGCAGGAGCGGGGGAGCCGCGGGGGGGGCAGTACAGCCACGGGGGGCCGCAGGAGCGGGGGAGCCGCGGGGGGGGCAGTACAGCCATGGGGGGGCCGCAGGAGCGGGGGAGCCGCGGGGAGGGCAGTACAGCAACGGGGGGGCCGCAGGAGCGGGGGAGCCGGCGGGGGGGGGCAGTACAGCCACGGGGGGGCCGCAGGAGCACAGGATCGGGGGAGCCGCGAGGGGGCAGTACAGCCACGGGGGGGCCGCAGGAACGGGGGAGCCGCGGGGGGGCAGTACAGCCACGGGGGGCCGCAGGAGCGGGGGAGCAGTACAGCCGCGGGGGGGGGGAGGGCGGAAAAGCCGCGGGGGGCCGGAAAGGCCGCGGGGGGGGGGGGCAGGAAAAGCGGCGGGGTGGGGGGCTGCATGTGTTGCGGGCGGGAGACGACCGGCAAAGGCCGGTGGTCTCCCTCCCGTGATGTGTGTGTGTTGGGCAGTGTAGGGGCGGCTGTAAGCGTGGCGGGGCTGGCTGAGTCCCGCTCCACTTACGGCCGCCATGTTGGTCCACCCTGGACGGGTGTAGCTTTGTGGTGACGTCATTTTGGCCAGGACACAGTTACGGAAGTCGTGCCGAAAGTGACGGAAGTGGCCTTAGGCTTTTATATATTAGATAATTTAAACAAACAGCATGAGGTGACCTCTATTTTTGATTACCAGACAAGCTAAAACTCCCAAATATGGCCTGAAGGCTGCAACTGTCTGCTTTACCCTAGCTGCCCAAAAAAAAATAGGGGGGCCCTTATGTCTTTTTGTAAATTAATGATCTATTTTGATTATAAATACAAGGCTGAACAATAACCCTTTTATACAACATAAAAGGTACTAAAGTGTGCAAGCTTAGGGCGGTAGGATATTATAAGCCGTTTGACATTAATCTATCCTAACTATTCATCCAAATATTTACATATATATATATATATATATATATATATATATATATATACTAGCTGTAGTACCCGGCTACGCCCGGGTTAATAAATAACTGCTGTTAGCTATAACAAAATAGAATTTGAATATGTCATATTAATGACCTGTAAGAAAATAGAAGCTGGGCTGTGATCGATTGCTATAGGCAGCCGAATAAATCTCCAGCCAACAGTAAACCCTCCCCCTGGCCGGGCAGTATATGTTGTTACCTCACACATACACATAATAGACAGCTCATGTGACTGACATCTGCCTTAATTCCCTATATGGCACCTGTGTTGCACATTGGCTGTTTTTAATCAGATGTTTATGTTTGGAAATTAAAGATAGCACACGTATGAGGCGAGTTGTGTGAGGTGATTTGTGCACATCTGTGTCTGTCTGTGTGGTGTGTGTGTCCCTGGGGTGTGTGTATGTGTGTGTCCCTATGGGGTGAGTGCATGTGTCCCTATAGGGTGTGTATTTGTGTGTGTCCCTGTGGAAGGGGGTCTAAGTGGTGTGTGTCTCTGTTTTGTGTGTCTCTTTGTGGTGTGTGTGTGTGTCCCTGTGGGGTGAGTGCATGTGTCCCTATAGGGTGTGTATGTGTGGGTGTCCCTGTGGGGGGGTCTGTGTGGTGTGTGTGTGTATCTGTGTTGTGTGTGTACCTTTTTGTGGTGTGTGTGTCCCTGTGGGGTGAGTGTATGTGTCCCTATAGGGTGTGTATGTGTGTGTGTCCCTGTGGGGGGGGTCTGTGTGGTGTGTGTTTGTCTCTGTGTTGTGTGTGTCTCTTTGTGGTGTGTGTGTGTGTCCCTGTGGGGTGAGTGCATGTGTCCCTATAGGGTGTGTATGTGTGTGTGTCCCTGTGGGGGGGTCTGTGTGGTGTGTGTGTGTATCTTTGTGGTGTGTGTGGTGTGTACCTGTGGGGTGAGTGCATGTGTCCCTATAGGGTGGCTATGAGTGTGTGTCCCTGTGGGGGGGTCTGTGTGGTATGTGTGTCTGTGCTGTGTGTGTCTCTTTGTGGTGTGTGTGTGTGTCCCTGTGGGGTGAGTGCATGTGTCCCTATAGGGTGTGTATGTGTGTGTGTCCCTGTGGGGGGGTCTGTGTGGTGTGTGTGTGTGTATCTTTGTGGTGTGTGTGTGTACCTGTGGGGTGAGTGCATGTGTCCCTATAGGGTGGCTATGTGTGTGTGTCCCTGTGGGGGGGTCTGTGTGGTGTGTGTGTGTTCTGTGCTGTGTGTGTCTCTTTGTGGTGTGTGTGTGTGTCCCTGTGGGGTGAGTGCATGTGTCCCTATAGGGTGTGTATGTGTGTGTGTCCCTTTGGGGGGGTCTGTGTGGTGTGTGTGTGTGTCTCTTTGTGTGTGTGTGTGTGTGTCCCTGTGAGGTGAGTGCACGTGTCCATATAGGGTGTGTATGTTTGTGTGTTCCTGTGGGAAGGTGTCTGTGTGGGGTGTGTGTGTCTCTGTATTGTGTGTGTCTCTTTGTGGTGTGTGTGTGTACCTGTGGGGTGAGTGCATGTGTCCCTATTGGGTGGCTATGTGTGTGTGTCCCTGTGGGGGGGTCTGTGTGGTGTGTGTGTCTGTGCTGTGTGTGTCTCTTTGTGGTGTGTGTGTGTCCCTGTGGGGTGAGTGCATGTGTCACTATAGGGTGTGTGTGTGTCCCCGTGGGGGTGTGTGTGTCTCTGTGTTGTGTGTGCCTCTTTGTGGTGTGTGTGTGTTTGTTCGGGTGCGTGGTGAGTATCCAATGTTGGGGCTGCACCTTAGTGACTATACACTTGCTGTTACTCTTTGTGTATGTGTGGTGTGTATACATGTCCTCGTGCGTGGTGAATATCTCATGTTGGGGCCCCACCTTAGTGACTATATGCTGGTATGTGCTGTTAGTCTTTGGTGCTATCATTAAGCCCCTCTCATTCACAACTGTCAACTGGTAACTGTCACTTTTTCCCCATTATGTAGATAGGGGCAAAATTGTTTGGTGAATTGGAATGCGCGGGGTTAAAATTTCGCCTCACAACATAGCCTATGACGCTCCCGGGGTCCAGACGTGTGACTGTGCAAAATTTTGTGGCTATAGCTGACAGCTGTCGATTTTCCTCCAACACTTTTCCATTCACTTTTTCCCCATTATGTAGATAAGGGCAAAATTGTTTAATGAACTGGAACGCGCAGGGTTAAAATTTCACCTCACACCATAGCCTATGACGCTCTCAGGGTCCAGATGTGTGACTGTGAAAAATTTTGTGGCTGTAGTTGCGACGGTGCAGATGCCAATCCCGGATATACACACATACACGCACACACACACACACACACACACACACATACATACACACATTCAGCTTTATATATTAGATACACATAATATTCCCAGAGCCAAAGTTCACAGTTATCAGAACTTGAGGCTGCTATGGGGCCTGGAGACCTTAAAGACTATTTAAGGGACAAGGGAGTTGTGACAACTCACAGCTGTCATAACCCCTTATATCACCCCGATTTCCACTGCACCAGGGATAAGCTGGGTAATGTCTTGATTGTATGTCAATTGTGGGGTTGCTGTGGGATGCCCAATAATCATGGTCCTACCCAGTCTAAGAATACCAGTCCCCAGCTGTCTGCTTTATGTGCACTGGTTATCAAACATGGGGTTTACTTAATTTAAGTGGCATGGAGGAGCCTCTATTTATTATAACCAGTCAAGATAAAGCACACAGCTGATGATTGCAGCCCACAACTGCCTGCTTTACCTGCACTGGTTATCACAAAGAGTTGGGGAACCGCACGCCTTTTGTTTTTTTGTTTCACTGTTTTCCAATCTCTGTGAAGCCAATAGCAAAGATAAGTATGGCATTACCATGACAGGCGAGCAATTCCTGCATATTTAGAGGATGAAAACCAGGTGCCAAACATGGGGGAGAGGACTTGAAACTCATGAGACGAATAACAAAGTGTTCAATGAGTAACAATTATTGCTGAATATCATAATATTTATCTGAGTAATGAATAGTGCCGAATATATTCGTTCATCACTAGTAGTGACACGTTATTTATGGACTCTACAGGAAAGATGGGTTAGGAAGTGTTTCTTATTTAGCATGCCTTTTGAAGCCACATAGTGAAATTAAAAATACCTACGATGAGCAGTAGGACATTATCCTGATGGTAGGGGAACCTGAAATGCATAGAAATTGTTTTTATATGTTTTAAATATTTTTTATTTGAAAGTTTTTCTACGGAACGCCTATGGCAATAATTCACTGCAAGCAGACACCTGGATTAGGGATGGGCGAATCTACTCACCACTATTCGGGACTCGCCCGAATAGTAGCAGACTCGGGGGACTCTCTACTCGCCGAGTTTCCTTAGGAATTACTCGGGGGTAATGAGTCCCTGTACTTTTGCAGTGTATCTATACAGATACACTACAAAAGTACCCTAAAAGTTAATCTAAGGGGTTAAAAACAATAAACATTCATACTCACCTTCTGTGGGGCCTGCACCTTATGTACCGGGACCGGTACCGAAGACCTCCGGACGTCACAAGACATCAGATCACCGGCAGAAGATGGGCTGAAGGACCTGTGAGATTTCAGCCAATCAGCATGCGGCAGAGCGGTCACATGGGTTTGTCACGTTGCCGCACTGCCAGCCAATCAGATTGGCCAGATCGCTTATTGGCTGGCAGTGCGGCCACGTGACAAATCCATGTGACTGCTAGCCGCATGCTGATTGGCTGAAATCTCAGAGGTCCTTCAGCCCATCTTCTCCGGTGATCTGAGGTCTTGTGATGTCTGGAGGTCTTTGGTACCGGTCCCGGTACATAAGGTACAGGCCCCACAGAAGGTGAGTATGAATGTTTATTGTTTTTAACCCCTTAGATTAACTTTTAGGGTACTTTTGTAGTGTATCTGTATAGATACACTGCAAAAGTACAGGTTCCTATTCGGACTCGCTGGACTCGCAACGAGTACCGAGTCTCGGACCCGGACTCGTTAGAGTCCAGCGATTCCGAGTATTTCAGGATTCGCCCATCCCTAACCTGGATTCATCTTTTGAGCTTCACTGCCCAGCGATTCTGGATTTTTTTTTGGTCGGGGGATGTACAAATGTTCATTGTTTTCTAAAAGAAGTTTCTTACTTGATTTTTCCACAGATTGGCTGGCAATCCTTTCTCTTTTATTTTATATTGCCTGTGTGTTACCTGTGACTTAGAAAGCCTGATGTAAGCTATTGTGGGTGCATGTTCTTTCCAAAGTATATTGTTGCTGGCTTATGATTGGTCAACATCATACAGGGGAAAAAGTACACATCCTCAGTAAAAAAAAAAATCTCTGGATTTATCATAAATTATTACCTAAATTTTACAGGATAAATTAAGATTCATTTACTGTCTCAAAAGTGGTTGTATCTACCAGGTTGTCTGAGAGGGATTAGGAATATTAAATCTGTCAGCAGTTCTTTGCTACCTGATCTGAGACTAGCATAATCTAGGCAAAGAGACCTTTAATCTGATCATGTATAACTTAGTTTACTGGGTACAGCAGTTCTGAGTTTTAGATATAGCTATGTAAAAGAGCTGCCCCTGCCAACTGGCTATCTATACAAAATCTATAGACAGAAAATATCTATTTATCACAGAGGAGGGTGTGCCGGACTTGGGCTCACACAAAATTCCTTTTGCTACAACACATTTCAGTTAAACAACAGCTTGGCCCTTGATAAGAGAGGCATCACTGAATTCTATGTTTTAACCATTACAACATGCTGTCTTTAGATTACATATCAAAATCCTGCTGATAAATTAATTTTAAGTTCATACTGGTTCTTAACTAAATAGTCTTTCATGTTATTGTACCTTACAATACATAAACCAACAAGGAAACCATCAGGGCAAAATTTCTGTTGGTGAGTCCAGAATTTGGGTCATGATTTCCATGTAGTCCATATGCACTTGCATGATAGTTCAAGAATAGTTCCAAAAATGTTCTGTTATTTGAGCTGAGTAGGATGTACAGAGTATTCTCCACATAGACACTTGATGGCATGTACTACTATAATGGGATATGGAAGTGGTTTTATAATGGGCTTCTATGGGCTGCAGATTCTGATCCGGTTTTGAGTATTTTTACAGCTCAAAACCGGATCAGGATCTGCATTTGCTACCGCAAATGTGACCTTAGGCTGTGGTCACAGTACCATTTTTCACATGCATTTTTGGAGACCTGCGTTTTCAAAAACGCATGTAAAAAACGCACCCATAGGCCCCCATGTTAAAAAACGCATGCCCTAATAGCCAAAAAGCATGTGTGACTGTCCCATGCGTTTTTGGAGCATAAGCAAAAACGCATGCGTTTTTTAATAAGGGGCCTTATGGAAAACGCATGCAAAAACGCATGTACAATTAGTGCCATTCAAAAACGCATGCGTTTCCCATAGGAGCCATGTTAAAAAAACGCATGCGTTTGCGGAAACGCATGCGTTTTTTTAACATGGGCTCCTATGGGAAACGCATGCGTTTTTGAATGGCACTAAAAGGTACTAATTGTACATGCGTTTTTGCATGCGTTTCCCATAGGAACCCATGTTATAAAAACGCATGCGTTTTCTATAAAAACGCATGCGTTTTTCAAAACGTTCAAAAAAATACTACAAGCACTATTTTTATGTGCAGATTCAAAAACGCACCCAAAAACGCAGGGAGCCATCAGAGACCTTAAAAAACTCATGCTGACATGAAAAACGCATGTAAAAAAGCATGCGTTTTTAAAAGGCACTAAAAAAACTGTGACCACAGCCTTAGCCTGTGAGTGAGTAGTGAAATATTCAGACTTGCTGGAATCGTAATGAGTAGGTCTAATACTTGGGTATTCCTTACGAGTAGCAAGTACAATGCAAGTCAATGGGAAATGCGAGTACTATTCTGCTGAACCCTACAAAGTGGTCTGATGGCCTGAGGAAATGACTGAAATGGATGCATGATTGTTTAAAAGCCGTGTGGTAAAAAGTCGTCCGGCTGCTCATGTTTAGTGATCAGTGGCCACTTTCCTCTGCACAGGAGGCTCCATATTCCCAGACACTCACCCCTCATTTTATGGGGTGGAATACAGAATTATATGGGAACAGATGCTGCTCTAAGTCCATATCGCACAGCAGACCACCATATAGTGAATACACCAGATTCACATCTCACATCAGCTGATTGTTTAGAAGTCGGGAGGCTGGCTTTTTACCGCCGGCTTTTAAACAATCATGCATCCATTTTAGACTTTCCTCAGGCTCCCAGACCGCTTTGTATGGTCCAGCAGAATAGTACCCGCATTTCCCATTGACTTGCATTGTACTAACTACTCATAACGAGTAAACTGGCCGAGTACCGAGTACCCCAAATACCGTACTATTCTGACAGTAGGGAATAGTAATGAGTATACTCGATCATCCCTGACTGTAACAAAGTAATCTACAAGAAGGGTTTAGTGTGTCACCCATTCTTGTAAATCATCAATCCTTGACATATATTGACTGGTATTGATAATATGCTGCACATGTAGCCATTATCTTAATCATAGAAATATATTACAAATCACAATCAATGCACAAAGTGAATGTGGGACAAGGGAGGGAGCTGTTGATTTTAGGTAGACTTTGCTGTACCAGCCAGCTGCCTTTACCACTCAGCATGATGTGAATGAAGTGAAGGCTTGAAGCTCCAGTTCTCTCTTTTTGGGGATCCCCTTGAGGAGTCCAATCAAAACTACAGGGACTGTGCTCCAGGGGCCAACTGGGCACTAATTACTGCCATCTGGTGCAGCTCCAGACATCTCCTGAGAAGGAAGGAGTGCAGCTCTTGGCACCAATCGGCTAATTCAATTTACTTCAGCAGCATTAACCTCTGTCAGAATATTCATGAGCAGAGAATGAGAAGCAGTGGCACAAACAGAATCCAGTCAGAGAGAAGGAGCATGTGAGGAGGGAGCAAGGATCCTGCACTGAACTATCGAGGACATCGATCCTCCAGCTGCTGTCACTGAGCACTTCTATCTATCTGCACGGAGGAGAGGATTGTAAGGAGCCTGGAGGAGGAGGAGGGAGCACAGATGTGGCTGAGGCTACGAGGAGGACAGGGAGATCCGAGGAGCTCTGGGCATCTGAGTGAGGGGGCACCAGGTAAGGAAGTTTCCTCTATTCTAGTGCTTGTTAGGAAAGCAGTGCAGGACTCAGTCAGATGGAGTACAAGGCAGGCAATGGATTGTTTGTGAGAGTTTATGGGATGCAGGACGATCCCTGTATACAGCTGCTGCTGTACATTATCCACCTGAGCTCCCAGTTCAGCTGCTGGACAGCTCCCTGTGTATTGTAATGGTGCTGCTGATTCTCTCCAACATCCCTAACCTTCTTCTCAGCTTCTCCTGCCTTCCCAGCCTTTCTAACCTCCCCAGCCTCTCCAGCCTCCCCAGCCTCTCCAGCCTCCCCAGCCTCTTCAGTCTCTTCATCCTCTCCAGCCTCCCCAGCCTCTTCAGTCTCTCCAGCCTCCCCAGCCTCTTCATCCTCCTCAGCCTCTCCAGCCTCCCCAGCCTCTCCCGTCTCTCCAGCCTCTTCATCCTCTCCAGCCTCTTCATCCTCTCCAGCCTCTCCAGCCTTTCCAGCCTCTCCATCCTCTCCAGCCTTTCCAGCCTTCCTAGCCTCTCCAGCCTCCCCAGCGTCTCCCGTCTCTCCAGCCTCTTCATCCACTCCAGCCTCTCCAGCCTCTTCATCCTCTCCAGCCTCTCCAGCCTTTCCAGCCTCTTCATCCTCTCCAGCCTTTCCAGCCTTCCTAGCCTCTCCAGCCTCCCCCGTCTCTCCAGCCTCTTCATCCTCTTTAGCCTCTCCAGCCTTTCCAGCCTCTTCATCCTCCCCAGCCTCTCCCGTCTCTCCAGCCTCTTTATCCTCTCCAGCCTTTCCAGCCTCTCCAGCCTTTCCAGACTCCCAAGCCTTTTCTGCCTTCTCAGCCTCTCCAGCCTTTCCAGCCTTCCCAGCCTTCCTAGCCTCTCCAGCTTTCACAGCTTCTCCAGCCTCTCCAGCCTTTCAGCCTCTCCAGCCTTCCCAGTATTTCCAGCTTTTCCAAACTCTCCAACCTCCCCAGCCTCTCCAGTATTTTCAGCCTTTCCAGATCCCTAGCTTCCCCAGCCTTTCCAACCTCTCTAGCCTTCCCAGCCTCTCTAGCCTTTCCAGCTTCCCCAGCCTCTCCAGCCTTTTCAGCCTCCCTAGCCTCTCTAGCCTTTCCAGCCTCCCCAGCCTCTCCAGCCTCCCCAGCCTCCCTAGCCTCCCCAGCCTTCCCAACCTGTTTTAACAAACTTCATTGACTCCAACTTTTTAATCAGCTCAGATAAGTTCCTCCAACTTCCCGCTGAACTTGCAGGCAGGCTGCTCCATTATGCAGGAGGACGAGGCGCCCTCAGCTGCTCCTCTTCTCACATTATCTCTAGTCCTGGACTTGTTAACTCTTTTCCTCTTCAGTGTGTGGCTGTAGAGAGTGAAGGGGGATATCCAGGTCACCCTGCACCCAGGAGATTGCTACTAAATACAGCAGATCTCTGATTATGTGCAAGGTAGAAGGAGAACAGTCTGCAGGAGGAGGAATGCCATTCACTTAGTTATCAGACTTGTGCCACACAGAGATGGAGGGCGAGAATAGGACTTTAGCCATTAAAACATTTAGCTCCGCAGAGAGAGTTGAGGCTCATTATTGGCAGAGGAAGGCTGGAGACATGCAGCAGCTGATCCTGTGGAAGCCAAAGGGGCCAGTGAGGCTGGAAAGCCAGAATAAAGAGGCCATTGTGTGAGAGCTGGAGTAAGCCAGGCTGAATTGTTCATTCTGATTGGAGATCCTGCCATCACAACTGTTTGTGTGAAGTAATGCAGAAATGACTGGTGCTGGGGAGCAGGGAGGACATCACAATCAGCCCTGATTTCATGTGCTTTATTGCATTATCATACGTGGCCATTATACTATTTACTCAGGTCCTAAAACAATGTCACAGTTGTCAGAGATTGCAAGTGTCATATTGTCATTGTCATCCTATGTGGAGGCTTGTTGGTGTCCAGCACAGCTTGTGCTCTGTGTGTTTTCCACTGTGTTAAAATATACATTTTTTACTAAGATCTTAGCTGTATATCATTTTTTTGCATTGTGTCTTGTGACTATTTCTGCTGCTGTAAACTTCACTGACATTAACTGCTAAGTGCTAGGTCCTGGGTATGGAGCTTTGAGTCCAAATGCTAAGATCCCTCCATAGAATGTCAGTTCCTGTGTCTGTAATTCACATATTGTAGTAGTATTTAATGTGGTGATTATAAGGATAGGTGCTAGTGCTTCATAATAGGAAAGCTTGAGGAATTCAGGACTTGGGCAAGCCTTAGCTTTAGAGTCATCAAATATATACTGTGAAACCACTGGTATATACTGCAAGTAGTTGTCATAAATCACTCTATCTATATCTTTCTATCTATATCTATCTATATCTTTCTATCTATATCTATCTATATCTTTCTATCTATATCTATCTATATCTTTCTATCTATATCTATCTATATCTTTCTATCTATATCTATCTATATCTTTCTATCTATATCTATCTATCTATCTATCTATCTATCTAGAAAAATATAGGAAAAAACAGCACAATTACTCCATAAAATGGACCTTTATTGCCTGTGGCGTGGCGACGTTTCGGACTTGATGTCCTTTCTCAAGCACCATCAAGTCCAAAACATCGCCACGTTACAGGCAATAAAGGTCCATTTTATGGAGTAATTGTGCTGTTTTTTCCTATATTTTTCTAGATAGATAGATAGATAGATAGATATATAGATAGATAGATAGATAGATAGATATAGATAGATATAGATATAGATATGGACACCTGAACAGGTGTTGGAGAAAGCGTGCACACTTCTGGGTAAAATTTTGGTGCTGTTCCTTTTTTATCTAAATATTTATCTATAAATATCTATCTATCTATCTATCTATCTATCTATCTATCTATCTATCTATCTATCATCTATCTATCTATCTATCTATCTATCTATCTATCTATCTCTCTATCATCTATCTATCTATCTATCTATCCATCATCTCTTCTTTTCATCTTCATTGAAAGTGCATCTCAATAAATTAGAGTATCATCAAAAATTAAATTTATTCAGTAATTCAGTACATAAAGTGAAATGCATATATTGTATCGAGCCATTACAAAGAGAGAAATCTATGTCAAGTGGTTTGTTATGTTGATGTTGATGATTATGGCTTACAGCCAAGGACAACCCAAAGGTCATTATCTCAAAAAATTATAAAAATATAATTAAAATAAAGAATATTACATTGATTTATTAGTCAACATGCTTTGGGGCTTCCAGAAAAACCCTGAAACATGGCAATATTACATCGATTTTTGATGATATTCTAATTCATTGAGACGCACTAGTATATGGAAATTATAATAATGACACAAAATTATACAAGACTACTAACCATACTTTGAGTATCAATACCATACTCTAAGTCGTTGAGATGCACCAATGTATACAGTTGTGGCCAAAAGTATTGACACCCCTGTCATTTTGTCAGATAATACTCAGTTTCTTCCTGAAAATTATTGCAATCACAAATTCTTTGGTATTATTATCTTCATTTAATTTGTCTTCAATGAAAAAAACACAAAAAGAATTGTCCTAAAGCCAAATTGGATATAATTCCACACCAAACATAAAAAAAGGGGTGGACAAAAGTATTGGTACTTTTAGAAAACTCATGTAATGCTTCTCTAATTTGTGTAATTAACAGCACCTGTAACTTACCTGTGGCACCTAACAGGTGTTGGCAATAACTAAATCACACTCGCAGCCAGTTGACATGGATTAAAGTTGACTCAACCTCTGTCCTGTGTCCTTGTGTGTACCACATTGAGCATGGAGAAAAGAAAGAAGACCAAAGAACTGTCTGAGGGCTTGAGAAACCAAATTGTGAGGAAGCATGAGCAATCTCAAGGCTACAAGTCCATCTCCAAAGACCTGAATGTTCCTGTGTCTACCGTGTGCAGTGTTATCAAGAAGTTTAAAGCCCATGGCACTGTGACTAACCTCCCTAGATGTGGACGGAAAAGAAAAATTGACGAGAGATTTCAACGCAAGATTGTGCGGATGGTGGATAAAGAACCTCGTCTAACATCCAAACAAGTTCAAGCTGCCCTGCAGTCCGAGGGTACAACAGTGTCAACCGTACTATCCGTCGGTGTCTGAATGAAAAGAGACTGTATAGTAGGATACCCAGGAAGACCCCACTTCTTACCCCGAGACATAAAAAAGCCAGGCTGGAGTTTGCCAAAACTTACCTGAGAAAGCCTAAAACGTTTTGGAAGAATGTTCTCTGGTCAGATGAGACAAAAGTAGAGCTTTTTGGGCAAAGGCATCAACATAGAGTTTACAGGAGAAAAAAAGAGGCATTCAAAGAAAAGAACACAGTCCCTACAGTCAAACATGGCAGAGGTTCCCTGATGTTTTGGGGTTGCTGTGCTGCCTCTGGCACTGGACTGCTTGACCGTGTGCATGGCATTATGAGGTCTGAAGACTACTAACAAATTTTGCAGCATAATGTAGGACCCAGTGTGAGAAAGCTGGGTCTCCCTCAGAGGTCATGGGTCTTCCAGCAGGACAATGACCCAAAACACAATTCAAAAAGGACTAGAAAATGGTTTGAGAGAAAGCACTGGAGACTTCTAAGGTGGCCAGCAATGAGTCCAGACCTGAATCCCATAGAACGCCTGTGGAGAGATCTAAAAATGGCAGTTTGGAGAAGGCACCCTTCAAATATCAGGGACCTGGAGCAGTTTGCCAAAGAAGAATGGTCTAAGATTCCAGCAGAGCATTGTAAGAAATTAATTGATGGTTACCGGAAGCGGTTGATCGCAGTTATTTTGGCTAAAAGTTGTGCAACCAAGTATTAGGCTGAGGGTGCCAATACTTTTGTCTGGCCCATTTTTGGAGTTTTGGGTGAAATGATGAATGTTTTGCTTTTTGCTTCATTCTCTTTTGTGTTTTTTCATTTAAGACAAATTAAATGAAGATAATAATACCAAAGAATTTGTGATAGCAATCATTTTCAGGAAGAAACTGAGTATTATCTGGCAAAATTGCAGGGGAGTCAATACTTTTGGCCACAACCTTATATACACACACACACACACAAACACACACACTAGTATAAGTTTTCTAAGTTAAAGAAATGAGTTAAAAATTACACCAATAGTAATCACCTTTTTGTCTAGTGATGGTTCTCTGCTGCTGCACCAGTCTTTGATGAACGGATACAGTGGTGACATCACAGCTATGGTGGTGACGTCAAAACTGTGCCACACATGACCCTTCAGGCATTCACCATGCTCAGCCTCGTGTGCCATCTCTATCTGCAGAAGCGCTGCGAGCAGTGACTGGCTGCAGCAGTCATGTGCGTTGTAGTTGTGATTTTACCGCTGCAGCCATTCAAATAAAGAGCAGCAGAGTGGCAACATTAGATCTGGGATAAGTGAATGTTGCTGTGTTGGGTTATTTCTAATTTTGCAAACCTATGCTAGAACATATAACAGTCATCCTCCTCACTAATAGTTATAGCATCATAATAAGAAGCACATTTGTTTTGCACAGATACTTTCATGTGAACATATCTAACCCATTAACATATCATTGGTGTGTGGTTTGAAAACAAGAAGAAAGAATATGTTTGTTTTATCTATATAACCTAAATCTATACATTTCACAGACCTCACATTGGATATCACGTTGATTGTTAATTCATATCTCATCATCCGACTCAACTGAAGCTTTATGGTTAAAACTGCGTGTGGACCTCCTGTAATCCATACACAAAAACAGAGCAGCAGTTCATAAATGTGCCTTAGATTAATAACTACACTGGAAGGTCGTTGGGATTCCTCACTTAGTTCCATGGCTTTTATTAGCCCCAGATATTATGAAGATTCCATATAGTGCCATTTCCTAATTTTATAAAGCTATGTTCACACTTTTTAATATTTCATTTCCGTCAGTTTTCTTTTGCATAGTGGTAAATTAAATAGGTCACAGTGCATCTGAATGGATCATGATGGATTTACTAAATGAATATTAAAGGATCACGACAGATTATAGTGGATCATAATAGTTCTGATATATTTGTCATGCATCCAGAAAAACAGAAAGCCATAATGCCGGTGTAAGAAATCTTGTGTCTCTGAATATTCTGTTCTTGCTCCTATATGTATACAATACATAAACATATGAATCTATAATAATGAAATCAGTGTTTTGATACTTAATGATAATACTCTAAATCATCATCCTAAACAGGAGCGAATATATCACTGGTGCGGCTTCTGCAGCTTCACAGGGGCCCAAGAGGTGAAGAGGGAGCAAAGCATGTAGAATTGTATATTTTAATGGGTTCTTAGGTCTTAAAGGGCCACAATATTGTTATTATACAGGGGTCCTCCTCAGTCTGTGTCTGCCAGTGATTCTACATAGATATCTTTAAAGACAAACAGGTAATACAGCAGTTCAATGTGGTAATCAATTACTCTGTATGTCATGTCTCCTCAACCGAAATCAATTTCTTATGAAATCCTCTATCTGCATTCATCACAGCACGTTCTTGGTCAGTGTGGAAAAAGCAAACACAAATAATACATTTTAATTAATTCACGTCTGTCTTGTGTGGGCATAATGTCTGTGTAGTACTACATATTCTCTCTGGGGTATTCATCTACTCATTATATAGATGACATTTATTTCTTCTGGATCAAAGGGTATTAACAGTATTAAAGGGGTTGTCCACTATTCAGTCAACTCCATATCAAGCAGCATATTTGTTCCAGTAAAATAACACTTATACTCACTTCTCTTATATTTTTTATCACCAAGAATTACAATGCAGACAACAAACTGTGGAATAGACAATCGATAATACCCTGACACAGGACTTGGAGAAAAAACATTTTAGTCACCCTCCCCCTTTAAAAAAGAATTCCATGAGTTCCTCATTATGTAGATGACATTTCATTTCTTCTATGACCAAAGGGTATTAACAACAGTAATAAAGAGGTAATCCACTACTCAGACAAGCTTTCTCATTAAGAATGTTTTCCCTTGGGAAAATAACAACAGTTATACTCACCTCCGGTGCCATTCCAGCGGTGTTGACATTATTTCTCCAGGGACTCATGTAACATTGTTGCATCACACAATACCTACACTTAGTGCTGGCTTCACAGTTTCCACTTTAAAATGTATCAAACATCTAGAGGAAGTGGGCAGTCAGCCACAGCTCTTACTTTTCCTTGATGTTTGATTAGTCCAAAGTAAAGTAAAATAAAGCCACTGATTGGCACAGGGCTCCAGTGACATAGCAATGTTGTGTGAACCCTGCGAGAACGAGTTGACACTGCTGGTACAGTGCTGGTACTAGAGGTGAGTATATGTGTATATATGAGTATATGTCTAAATAGTCGACGACCCCTTTAACTTTGTAAATTGTTTGTGTTTATGCAAACTGTCACTCCAGTCACTTCAGTAAGGAAGTGGATGAACTCTAGTGCCACCCTTAGGTAGCAATCCTCAAAGTCATAATCGACTCTTTAACAAGCCTTTTAATATGACCAAGGATTTGTGCCAGAACAGAACCCCAAACTGCAGACGCTGCATTTCGGGGTGATTGCCCCTCATCAGTACAGTGTGTGGGAATTCTGATCTGACCATATGAGAGGCTGAGACGTGGTCTAGGGAACTAGCTATTTTCCCCTTGGAGAGGAATCTGCCTGTTGTGTTTATATAGTAAGACTATCACTACAATGCTACTATTAAAAATGACCAACATGTACGGTATATGTTTACAATCATACTCATGCCTTTTTCTTATCTTCTCCCTTTCTTAAAGTGAATCTGTCACCAGGTTTTTGCCACCTAATCTGGCAGCAACATAATTAGATACTGGGCTGTTTAGTGTTGTTTTGAGAAAATCACTGTTTTATCAGCAGGAGATTATCAATAGAGGACTAGTAAATCTGCTGCCATGCAGTCCTTCATATTCATGAGCTCTATTTAACCCTACCCAAACACTGATTGTTAGCTCTCTGTATACACTGTACATGGGCAGAAAGCTGCCAAACAGCCATAGCACATAAAACAGTGATTTTATCAAAATTACAGCCAGCAGCTAAGTATGTGACACATCACTGCTTTCAGGATTGCTGCCTCTACCTGATGCTGCTTTCAGCTGGGATGTCAAAGACTACTTGATGACAGATGACCTTTTAGACTTGTTAAGTATTACCCATATTTAGGGGAAGAAATACAGTGAAACCAGCTTCTCTATGCTCTTCAAATCAGCTGTTATCACGAGAGGATGCCTTAGCCTGTCTCACTTCTCCACTGGCCATGTAGCCTGCTAGCAGTATCAATGTGTAGTTGTCTATGTACTGAACTGACACATCAAGTTCTCTGTTATGATCGCAGACGTACAGAGTGGGCCATTTATATGGATGCACTCAAATAAAAATGGGAGTGGTTGGTGATTAGTATATGGGAGGGGGAAAACTGGCCATTTTGGATACAACTTTATTTTTTCAATGGGAAGAGGGTCATGTGACACATCAAACTTACTGAGAATTTTATAAGAAAAGCAATGGTGTGCTTGGTTTTAACGTAACTTTATTCTTTCATTAGTTAATTATAAGTATATGGCCACTTATAAAATGTGTTCAAAGTCCTGCCCATTGTGTTGGATTGTCAATGCAACCCTGTTCTCCCACTCTTGACACACTGATAGCAACACCACAGAAGAAATGCTAGCATTTATGAAGAATGGCCCTACTATCTCTGTACCCCATATACCACACCATACCATCAATTTTTGTGTTCCAACAGTCTTGGAGGGATCTATCCACTGTGGGTTAGTGTCAGACCAATAGCGGTGGTTTTGTTTCTTAACTTGACCATTCACAAAAAAGTTTGCCTCATCACTCATCTGAAGGCAATTGTCTATGCTGTGAAGATGCGAGCTGTGCAGCATCTGAAACAACAGATACTGGAAGTCTGTGCTAGCATTTCTTCTGCTGTGTTGCTATCAGTGTGTCAAGAGTGGGAGAAGAGGGTTGTATTGACAATCCAACACAATGGACAGCATTTTGAACACATTTTATAAGTGGCTATATACTTGTAAATTTGTAAACAACTCATGAAAGAATAAAGTTATGTTAAAACCAAGCACACCATTATTTTTCTTATGAAATTTTCAATAAGATCCAAAATGGCCTACTTAAAAATGGCCGCCATGGTCACCATCTATCTGGAAAAGTTTTCCTTTTCAAATACTAATGTGCCACAAACAGGAAGTAGATATCACCAACCATTCTCGTTTTATTTAGGTGCAACCATATAAATGGCCCACCCTGTAGAAGACCCTCAGTGACATAACTTGAAGCTCATGGGCTGCAATGTTGAAAGCTCCAACAAGGTCCTGGCAACTTGCAACCAGCGATTTATCGCAGTTGCATATTGCTGTCACACAGCACGATGCTACTGCGATGTTGCAACATTGCTGAACCAGGGAATTTTCAGCGATGTTGCATGCAATATTGCTATGTGTAACGGTACCTTTAGGCTGGCCACAATGAAAGGCCACTATAAAATGTGCAGTTTTAAATTTTTATGGAGATATGGGGAAGCGGGAATTCAAAAAACCAATCAAGATCTGGTGTGAATACCATTTGCCAGTCTGCTATCTGCCCTGTACCCTGAAATCTGGGATTTATTATTGAAGAGAACACCCCTCCAACGTGCCCGATGTTATGGAATGCAAGCAACTGCGCACTCAATCTGGTTTTGACAACAAACTGCAGTCAGGTGGATACCTGAATGAGGATGGTGTGCATGCAGATGAGCTTCCCTGTGATGGTTTCTGATGGTTTGTGCAGAAATTCTTTGGTTATGCAAACCGATTTTTGCAGAATGTGACTGGTCTCCGATGATTTTGAAGGAAAGATGCTGTTTGTGGAGTTACATAACTGATGAGGTTACATGTGGTCTGTGGTTGTGAGGCCAGTTGGATGTGCTGCCAAATTCTCTAAAACACCTTAGGAGATGGCATAAGGTAAAGAAATGAACATTCAGTTCACGGGCAACAGCTCTGGTGGCCAATTGCATGCTCCCTCAATACTTCCGGCATCTGTGGGATTGTGTTATGTGATAAAACTGCACATTTAGAGTGACCTTTTATTGTGGCCAGCCAAAGACACATCTGTACAATAATAATGCTGTCTAATCATCATCTTGATATGACACACCTGTTAGATGGATGGATCATCTCAGCAAAGAAGAGCTCACTATGGATGTCTAACATGCAGTGACTCCGGGTCATGTGTACACAGCCTAAGGGTGGAAACACAGTATCCTACTTACATGCGAGTCTCTTGGATGAGACTCAGATCAGTGACCCTGAACAGCCTCTCCCTCTCTGGACGGGAGTGTCAGCTGCTTGTGTTTTGTGCACCATCACACTCCCGTCCAGAGAGGGAGAGGCTGTTCAGGGTCACTGATCTGAGTCTCGTCCGAGAGACTCGCATGTAAGTAGGATAGTTTGTTTCCAGCCTTATACAGATTTAGACAAATTTGTAAACAATATTTGAGAGAAAAAGGCCTTATGTATATATAGAAAACATCTTGGATCCTTGAGTTCAGCTCAAGAAATATGCGAGCAAAAACAAAAGTGTTGCATATATATTTTTGTTCAGTACATATGTACGCTGTATTGTATATCCGACCAACTCCCACAGCTCCCAGTTAATTTGTCTTTTGCTTCTATGGTTTATTCTCCGGTATCATTTGTCAGAAGGAATTATAATACACACAACAAACTGTAGAGCAGAATACAAATTACATCCTGACATAGCACAAGGAGAAATCATTTTTTTGTCACTCTCTTCCTGGAGATCAAAGTGGTTAAAAAAAATTAATTTCCTAAAGTAACCTGCAATCTTATGGAGTTAGGACCTGATCTTAAAGAGTAATTTTTATTTCATAAATCAATAGTGAATAAGCAATTTTGTAACTTGTCTTACCAGAGAAATCTGCTTTTTGTTTTCTTCTGGGCTAATCGTTAATTTTAACTGAAATAAAAATAACATTTTTACTCTTTAATTACTTATATATATAGCAGGTGAATAAGTATTGAGCACATCACAAATGTTTTGTATAAATATATTTCTAATGGTTTGACATGAAAATTTCAGCGGATGTTAGTAACAACCATCCAATCAACACAAGCAAAGAAGTCAAACCATATATGTCCATAACTGTAGTTATGTGTAATATGAGAGATGACACTGGAAAAAGTATTGAACACTTAAGGAAAAAGAGTTGCAAAAACATGAAAGTCATAGCAACAGTTAAAATAATTTCTACACTTAGTGAAAAATAATATCAGCTGGTTCAATTGATGACCTATAAGAAGAATACCAAGGTGGCACACAGGAAACTTTTAATGATGTGTAATATCACTGAGCTTTCTCAAAACCTTTGCAACCATATTGCTTGCAAAACATATTGATGGCATTAGTTCCAAATGAATTTATAAGCTAGTGAAGGTTCCAATGAGCACTGTTGTGGCCATAATCTGAAGTGGAAATAACACTATTTCACCATAAACTGACAATGACAAGGTGCTCCCACAAGATTTCAAACAGAAGAGTTAAAAGAATTATCAGAAAAGTTGGCCAAATACCAAGGAAACCCTGTGGAGGGCTACAGAAAAACCTGGAATCAGCAGATACAATTGTTTCAAAGAAAATAAGTAATACAATCAACCTCCCTGGCCTGTAGCACACTCTCGGTGCACAGACTCTTCTGCTGAACAAAAGCATATTCAAGTGCATTTAAAGTTTGCCTAACAACATTTAGACAAGCCTGCATTAAACTGGGAGAATACATTCTCATCAGGTGAGACCAAAATTGAAGTCCTTGAATGCCATAATAATACACGTTTGGAAGCGAAAAGGCCTGCGTATCACCCCAAAACACCATACAAATAGTGAATTTAGGAGGTGGGAGCTTCATGCTGTAGAGCTGCTTCTCACCTTATGAACACTTGTACTGACACATTCTTTATAAAAACTGCTATATACCAGGATAATGAAGTATGGACATTTCATCACGTTGATATCAAACACACAGCCAATAAACTTTTCATTTTTTTCAGAAAAAAAATAAAGCTGCTTCAATGGCCCAACCAATCACCTGACCTGCATCCAATAGACAATTAATGGAAGGGACTAAAGCATAGTTCATAGGAAAAGTCCCATAGAACCTTCAGGGTTTGAAGAGTATTTGTGTTTGAAACATGGGCCAAAATGGGGCGGCATGGTGGCTCAAGTGGTTAGCACTGCAGCCCTTGCTAGCGCTGGGGGCCTGAGGTTCTGGGCTCAATTCCCACCAACAGTAAGGACAACATCTGCAAGGAATTTGTATGCTCTCCCAGTTTTGCATAGGTTTCCTCCAGGCACTCTGGTTTCCTCCCTCATTGTAAAGACATACTGATAGGATGTTTAGGTTGTGAGCTCCAAGAGAGACAGCATAACTCATGTATGTAAAGTGCTATGGAATTAATACATAGTAACATAGTAACATATAGTAACATAGTTTTTAAGGTTGAAGGAAGACTTTAAGTCCATCTAGTTCAACCCATAGCCTAACATGTTGATCCAGAGGAAGGCAAAAAAAAACCATGTGGCAACACTAAGCTCCACATTGGGGGAAAAAATTCCTTCCTGACTCCACATATGGTAATCAGACTAATTCCCTGGATCAACGCCCTATCAAAGAATCTAGTATGTATAACTGGTAATATTATAGTTTTCAAGAAAGGCATCCAGGCCCTTCTTAAATGTTAGTAGTGAGTCACTCATTACAACATCATGTGGCAGAGAGTTCCATAGTCTCACTGCTCTAACAGTAAAGAATCCACGTCTGTGATTATGATTAAACCTTCTTTCCTCCAGACGTAGAGGATGCCCCCTTGTCCCCGTCTCAGGCCTAAGAGTAAAAAGATCATTAAAAAGGTCTCTGTACTGTCCCCTCATATATTTATACATTATTATAAGATCACCCCTTAGCCTTCGTTTTTCCAAGCTAAATAACCCCAAGTTTAATAACCTGTCTTGGTATTGCAGACCCCTCTGTCCTCTAATGACTTTGGTCACTCTTCTCTGGACCCGCTCTAGTTCAGCTATGTCTTTCTTATACACCGGAGACCAGAATTGTACACAGTATTCTAAGTGTGGTCGCACTAGTGACTTGTATAGAGGTAAAATTATGTTCTCCTCATGAGCATCTATGCCTCTTTTAATGCATCCCATTATTTTATTTGCCTTTGCAGCAGCTGCCTGACACTAGCCACTAAATGTGAGTTTGTCATCTACCCATACACCCAGGTCTTTTTCAGTGACAGTTTTGCCCAGTGTTTTACAATTAAGCACATAATTATACCTTTTGTTTTCTCTGCCCAAGTGCATGACTTTACATTTATCCCCATTAAAGCGCATTTGCCATTTAGCAGCCCAAGCTTCTAGTTTACATAAATCCTCCTGTAATATAAAATTGTCCTCCTCTGTATTGATTACCCTGCAGAGTTTAGTGTCATCTGCAAATATTGAGATTCTACTCTGTATGCCCCCTACAAGGTCATTAATAAATATATTAAATAGAAGCGGGCCCAACACTGACCCCTGTGGTACCCCACTGTTAACTGTGACCCATTCTGAGTGTGTTCCATTAATAACCACCCTTTGTTTCCTATCACTAAGCCAGTTCTTAACCCACTTACACATATTTTCCCCTATCCCCATTGCCCTCATTTTATGTATCAACCTTTTGTGTGGCACCGTATCAAAAGCTTTTGAAAAGTCCATATACACCACATCCACTGTATTTCCTTGGTCCAGTCCAGAACTTACTTCTTCATAGAAGCTTATTAGATTAGTTTGACAGGAACGGTCCCTCGTAAAACCATGTTGATAATGGGTCATGAGGTTATTTTTCTTCAGATACTCCAGTATAGCATCTCTTAGAAAACCCTCTAGGATTTTACCCACAGTAGAGGTTAAGCTTACTGGCCTATAATTTCCAAGTTCAGTTTTTGTCCCCTTTTTGAATATTGGCACCACATTTGCTATACGCCAGTCCTGTGGTACAGACCCTGTTATTATGGAATCTTTAAATATTAAAAATAATGGTCTATCTATGACAGTACTTAATTCCTGCAGCACTCTGGGGTGTATCCCATCCGGGCCCGGGGATTTGTCAATTTTAGTGATTTTTAGACGATGCCGTACTTCCTCTTGGGTTAAGCAGGTGACATTTAATTGAGAATTTTTGTTATCACTGATCATATTGTCTGTCATGGGATTTTCTTGTGTAAATACTGTTGAAAAAAAGTCATTTAACATATTCGCTTTTTCCTCATCCTCATCCACCATTTCACCCAGACTATTTTTAAAGGGGCCAACACCATCATTTTTTAGTTTCTTACTATTTATGTAGTTAAAAAATATTTTGGGATTCTTTTTACTTTCTCTGGCAATCAGTCTCTCTGTCTCAATCTTTGCTGCCTTGATTTGCTTTTTACAAATGTTATTTAATTTTCTGTATTTAATTTAATGCCTCATCACTACCTACTTGCTTTAATTCCCTAAATGCTTTCTTTTTGTCAAATATTGCACTTTTTACCGCTTTATTTAGCCATAGTGGTTTCCTCCTATTTCTAGCGTGTTATTCCCATAGGGTATATATTGTGCACAGGTCCTATTCAGGATGCTAATAAACATCTCCCATTTGTGTTGTGTACTTTTATGTCTCAGGACATCGTCCCAGTTTATTGCACTAAGATCATCTCTCAACCGTTGGAAATTTGCCTTCCTGAAGTTTAGTGTCCTTGTAGCCCCTCTACTACACGTCTTAGTAAAGGATACTTGAAAGCTTATTAAGTTATGATCACTATTACCCAAGTGACCTCCAACCCGTATATTTGATATACGGTCCGGCCTGTTGGTTAATATTAGGTCCAGCAGTGCCCCCCTTCTTGTTGGGTCCTGAACCAGTTGTGAAAGGTAATTGTCTCTCATAGTTTTCAAAAACTTATTACCTTTGCTGGAACTGCAGGTTTCTGATCCCCAATGTATTTCAGGGTAGTTGAAGTCCCCCACAATAATGACTTCTCCCTGAGTTGCTGCTTCATCTATTTGCTTTATGAGGATATTCTCCTCCACTTCCATTATTGTTGGGGACTTATAACAAACCCCTATCAGTAATTTATTATTTTTTCCCCCTCCCCTTATCTCCACCCACAGGGACTCTACATTTCCATTAGATTCACCTATATTATCACGCAGGTTGGGTTTTAAGGATGATTTTACGTATAAACATACACCTCCTCCTCGCCTATTTGTACGGTCATTTCTGAACAGACAATAGCTCTGTAAATTAACAGCCCAGTCATGGCTCTCATCCTGCCAAGTCTCCGAAATCCCCACCATGTCATAATTATTTTCCAACAAAATCAATTCTAATTCCTCCATTTTGTTGGTGAGGCTTCTGGCATTAGTGTACATGCACTTTATGCATCTCTCTTTACTTCTATTCCTTCCTACTAGATTGACTGTTCTAACCCCACCCCCCATGCCACCCCCAATTTTATTACTTGTGCCCAGGTTACTATTTAAACTATCTTCCCCTCCTATACAATGAATACCCTCCCCCCCAATCCCTAGTTTAAACACCCCTCCAACCTTCTAGCCATTTTCTCCCCCAGCACAGCTGCACCCTCCCAATTGAGGTGCAGCCCGTCCCTAGCATAGAACCTGTAGCCAACAGAGAAGTCGGCCCAGTTCTCCAGGAACCCAAACCCCTCCTTCCTACACCAATTCCTGAGCCACTTATTTATCTCCCTAATCTCCCTTTGCCTCTCTGGTGTGGCACGTGGTACAGGCAGTATTTCAGAGAATACTACCTTGGAGGTCCTTGCCTTAAGCTTGCAGACTAATTCCTTGAAATCATCTTTAAGGACCTTCCACCTACCTCTAACTTTGTCATTTGTGCCAATGTGCACCATGACCGCTGGGTCCTCACCAGCCCCTCCCAGTAATCTGTCAACCCGGTCAGCGATGTGCCGGACTCGAGAGCCAGGTAGGCAGCACACTGTTCGACGATCCCTGTCTTTGTGACAGATTGCCCTATCTATTCCCCTAATAATTGAGTCCCCCACTACCAGCACCTGTCTGGCCTGTCCTTCTCTCCTGTTTTCCCCCTTACTGGAGCAGACACTCCTCTGGCTTTCAGAGGTCATGCCCTGCTGCAGCAGTGCTATCCTTGAACTCACACCCCCCTCATCTGCCAACATAGCAAATTTATTGGGGTGTGCCAGATCAGGGCTAGCCTCCCTGGCACCCTTCCCTCTACCCCGCCTTCTGTCACCCAGCTGGCTACCTCACGGTCCTGCAGCTCCATACTACCATCCTCCCCCACATCTATCCCATTGAGCAGCTGTTCAGTGAGCAGCAGACTCCTTTCCATATTGTCTATGGATCTCAGCGTTGTCAGTTGTTCATTTAGATCCAGTATCTGGGCTTCCAAATGCACAACGTACTCACATCTCACACAGCAGTATGCACCCTCGACCGGCTGGTCAAGGAATGCATACATGTGGCAAGATGTACACTGGATGGCATTGCCAATCATGGAGCTCATTTCCTAATGGGGATTGCACCAGACAGAAATGATAAGTAAAAAGAAATGCAAAGTATTAATAAAATACAACCAGCAATTCAGTAAGTCCTCCCTTCCAAACTCCCTTAATCCAAAGTCACTGAATCACAAGTCACACACTTACTTCTGTCGCACTTGCGCTCTGTCACACTCAGCTCGTCACACTTGCTAGAAAATCTGATTTAATTTTATTTTTCCCTTAGCAGAAAATCAGCCTACAGCTCAGTGTACTTCCAAAGGTGCTATGTAAATGCTATGTAAATGAATAAATAACATTATTATATTATTAAAATGACACTTGAGCAATGCAAGAGACTAGTTTTTCCATACAGGAGGCATCTTGAAGCTGTCATCACCGAAAAAGGATTTTGCATGAAGTATTAACGTATATACTCGTGTATAAGCCGACCCGTGTATAAGCCGACCCCCCTACTTTTGCCCCCAAAACCTGGGAAAACCTATTGATTCATGTATAAGCCGAGGGTGGACCCCAGCACAGGTATACAGCCCCCAGAAGTGTGGTATACAGCAGCCCCAGAGGTATATACAGCAGCCCCAGTGGTAGTATACAGCAGCAGCCCCAGTGGTATATACAGCAGCAGCTCCAGTAGTTAGTATACAGCAGCCCCAGGGTATATACAGCAGCCCCAGTGGTAGTATACAGCATCCCCAGAGGTAGTATACAGCAGCCCCAGAGATAGTATACAGCAGCCCCAAAGGTATATACAGCAGCCCCAGTGGTAGTATACAGCAGCCCCAGAGGTAGTATACAGCAGCCCCAGAGGTAGTATCCAGCAGCCCCAGAGGGTATATACAGCCCCAGTGGTAGTATCCAGCAGCCCCAGAGGTATATACAGCCCCAGTGGTAGTATCCAGCAGCCCCAGAGGTATATACAGCCCCAGTGGTAGTATCCAGCAGCCCCAGAGGTATATACAACCCCAGTGGAAGTATACAGCAGCCCCAGAGGTATATACAGCCCCAGTGGTAGTATCCAGCAGCCCCAGAGGTATATACAGCCCCAGTGGTAGTATACAGCAGCCCCAGAGGTATATACAGCCCCAGTGGTAGTATCCAGCAGCCCCAGAGGTATATACAGCCCCAGTGGTAGTATCCAGCAGCCCCAGAGGTATATACAGCCCCAGTGGTAGTATACAGGCCCCCCAGTGGTGGTATACTGACCCCCACCAGTAACACACAGCCCCCCCTCCTTAGTATGTCCCCCCCAGGCTGCGGCACTGTTAAAATAACAAACTTTAATACATCACCTCTCCGCCGCAGCTCCTCCGCTCCTCCGGTCCCGCTTCTTCTTCCTTCTTGTGCCAGCTTCTGTGACCGCGCGCAGGAAATTACGTCATCTCCTGCGCCCGGTCACATGACACCGGAAGCAAGAAGAAGAAGCCGGGACCGGAGGAGCGGAGGAGCTGCGGCGGAGAGATGATGTATTAAAGTTTGTTAATAGTAAGCAAGTCGATGAGGGCACTTAGCGGGGCCAAGGTCACGGTTGAATTCCCTTCCAGGAATGGCGATTTCCCACAGGGGGTGCACAGCCAAAGTACCAGAGATAGCAAATAAAAAAGGAGAAGGGCGGCACTCACCGGGTAAACGAGATGGTCTCTTTATTCCAAATATCGGAAACAAGCAGAATGCAGGGAGGGGGCAAGAGGAGCCGCCGGACTACGGCACCGTTTCGCGACACTTGTCGCTTCTACGGGTCCAGGCACACAGAAGTAAGTGGGTCGCCATGTTAAATACACGTGCAGGCCCTTCCCACTTCTGTCATCAGGTCATTGGAACCTGATGACAGAAGTGGGAAGGGCCTGCACGTGTATTTAACATGGCGACCCACTTACTTCTGTGTGCCTGGACCCGTAGAAGCGACAAGTGTCGCGAAACGGTGCCGTAGTCCGGCAGCTCCTCTTGCCCCCTCCCTGCACCCTGCTTGTTTCCGATATTTGGAATAAAGAGACCATCTCGTTTACCCGGTGAGTGCCGCCCTTCTCCTTTTTTATTTATTAAAGTTTGTTATTTTAACAGGTGCCGCAGCCTGGGGGGGGACATACTAAGGAGGGGGGGCTGTGTGTTACTGGTGGGGGCCTGTGTAGGGCAATATGCACGGCATCCCCCCACCGCTGATGGACGGGGGGATGCCGTGCATATTCATTGCACTAATGAGGCGGCCCCACGTGACCGCCTGCGGTCACTGCGGCCCCCTCCTGCCTCCTCCAGCCACCGGT
This sequence comes from Allobates femoralis, assembly GCA_033576535.1. Lineage (NCBI taxonomy): Eukaryota > Metazoa > Chordata > Amphibia > Anura > Aromobatidae > Allobates > Allobates femoralis. The sequence continues at coordinate 256,301,395 of JARQOC010000005.1, read as the reverse complement.
GCAGCCCCCCCCACAGCATACCGAGTGACTCGTGTATAACCCAAGGGGGGACTTTTCAGCCCAATTTTTGGGCTGAAAAACTCGGCTTATACACGAGTATATACGGTAACTAAATTTCACTAAGCGTCTTCAATACTTTTTCCCTGTTTCATTTCTCATTATTAGTCATCACTAAATTTATTGACCTCTATGGTTTAATTTCTTTGCCGGTGTGGATTGGATGGGTTGTTACTGGCACTTGGTGAGAAATTCACTTTGATAGCACCTTCAGAAATATATTTAGTTAGAAAATTGGTGACAAGTTCTATGCTTTTTTCAACTGTGGACATATTCATTTGTAAAGTCAAATCTATATGCATTATTGGTATGCATGATATCAAAAGCCAAACCTATATCAAAAGCCAAGCCAATAACAAGGAAAATATTGTTGAGCAGGAAATGTACATGTTGACTTCATTATATGATTTTTTTTATTTAAATTAAAAGATGTAGCACTGGCTTCTCATTGTTCTGTTCCTGCTCCCAATATCATCTTTGTTTTGAGTTATGAATTTCAATGCTGGAAAAGCTAGTTCATAATTGCCAGGGGGAGAGTGGAGAGGTTCTCACTTACCAGAGCTTACACTCACTTAAGAGTTTACACTCTATAGGTGAGAGAAAGATTTACCCAGAGTCTCTGGTGAAGGAAAATAATTATGCCATACAAACTGCTTCACTGGGATCTCTGATGTCCACGATCCTGCCCACCACTGTACCAGGCATGATAATCTGTAAGATTTCATATCTTCATTACAAGGCAATGCAAAATGATTCTTGCTTGCTCAATGATGTGTTAGCAGTGTGGCAAATTGTTAAGAGCAAAACATTTTTTTTTCTTTGAACAGCTAATCGAATTTCAAAATCTTCAAATCTGTGTAAAAACACAAATTTTAGGAAAGTCAGCTTGAACTAGTTTCTCCACAAATCAATCTGCTGATATCTAGGAAATATGTATTTTTAAAGTGTGAAGACGTTCTCAACACAAGGTTGAAACACAAAGCTTTACACCTTATTGAGAATTGCAATGAAAACAAATTAGTGAGTAATGCTACATTTGTATTGAATCTTTTACTGACAAACTACAAATCTCTCGACTTTGACACTAGTCCAAAGTGAGTCCTGTTTGTGCCACTGAAAGTGTTATTCTCTGGCCTTTTTTATTTATTGTCATTGGAGGATACGGGCAGAAGACGAGCTCCTTGAGGGACATTATGTGAGACTAATGCAGTCCAACAGTTAATTTCTCAAGTGTAACGGGATCATCGTAGCATGCCCTGCCTTTTTGTTTATTCTTTATTGAATACTTTACCAGAGTGCTAATATTTGTACTACAGAAATTAATTATTGCCAGTGACCCATGCAATCAATCTAAGAGCCTGTACTAGGAAAAACTGTTGTGTTTGGTCACCCTAACTATATGGGCTCTGTACATGATGTGTCTAGTCCATGCATTATGGTATCCATGTGAAAAAGACTTACTCAGTAGTTTTATTTTATTCTCAGGCATACAAAAAAAGATAAGAGATGATGTTGCAGCAAAAAAGTTTTCTATGGTCAGTCACAGTTGATAACGTTTCGGCTCTCTGCCTTTCTCAAATAAAAACTGACACTATTACATAAATAAAAAAAAAATTTTGATGAGAAAAATACAAAAAGAAAGTAACATCAGACATAAGACAATCCATCAGCACTCTCTTTTTTTAATGATATATGATGTTTTGTCTATAAAGTTAAAGGCATACTCAGGTCCAAAAATAAATTACCTATGATCAAACGTAGTGAGTACTAATTTCATAAAATCTGATGTTCAATGACAGATGCTGCAAGGTCTAATAGGACACCTGCAGATATAATGCATAACAAGAAGATTGTAAAAATATTTACACACATACACTATGGTTATAAAGAAAGTATATAGATGCATACCTTATGGTGGAGGTAGCAAGATGTGAGAAAAGAGAAGAAGATCTCTGAAATGGTCAGGAGATGCCTTCTTAAGGTTGCTAATGAAATACCCATGTAAAGAAATTGGCAAAAAATTAAAAAGACAGAGAAGAAATCAGGTTAGGTTAAATTACAAGATCAATCAAAGTTCATTCAGAGAGGAATCAATCTCTCTGCATCTCATTACTACATAAGCAGGCTATACCTCTTCAAATCAAGATTAAAGTGCAATCCTTATTGAGAAATAGAAGTGACTCCAGAATCCTCTACTTCTATTTAAATCATAGTACTTTCAACTGCAAAACACAATGTGTACTGTGAGGGCTTAAAGACTACATGTCAAGATTAAACTCCATAAGGAAACAGTCTCTACCTAGGCACTTATCAATCCCTTCCTAAGATGCCATCCCTTTATTTCAGGTGCAGGCTGAAGCAGAGTAAACAAAGATTTACATCTTGTGCTATTACTAAGTCCCCAATACAAAGTGTGCCTCATTCAAAAAGTGTAGATCTCTACCTTATGTGGCAGAAGCTCCCGGTCTCTGGTGGAAGTAAGGAGAGAAAGAGACAAAGTGAGCAGTCATGAAGTCTGCAGAGGTGCTACCAGTGTGTCCTTATGCTGTGCCTACCGTGCAGGTTGTGGCTGTGGGTGCAATGGCTGAACGCCGTATACTTCATTAAGTAAGTGAGGGCGGGTTTAGCGGCGGGTTCCTGTATATGGAACACAAGCTGCTGCCGTGGAATGCTTCAGTGCACAGTGAACTCTTCCTTCCTACAGGCCAGTGAGACATTAGAATCGAGTGCAGCTAAAGCGAGCATGCAGGTCTAGAAGATCTGTCAAAATGGTCTAGAAAATCTGCGAAGGGGAAAGAACATAACATGTATAAATACTTCTTTATTGTTAACAGATTCTTAGTCTAGGGAACGAAATAACAGGCTGCTTTCACATCAGCGGTTTTCGCTGATCGCGGCAGTTGCGGTGAAAAAAACTCAACTGCCGCGATCAACTCATAACGGCTGCACTTGCGGTTCACTTGCGGCAAGCCCCATACAATGTCTATGGGGCTTGCGGTAAGTGTGCGCAGGTGCGGCAAGTGCGGTTTCGGCACTTGCCGCAGGTGCGGCCGTGAAAAAAACCGCGGCTGACCACGGTTTTTATCGCGGCCGCACCTGCCGCAAATGCCGATACCGCACTTGCCGCACCTGCCGCAAGCCCCCATAGACTTTCTATGGGGCTTACCGCAAGTAAACCGCAAGTGCAGTGGTTATGTGGTAATCGCGGCAGTTGCGGTTTTTTTCACCGCAACTACCGCGATCAGCGAAAACCGCTGATGTGAAAGCAGCCTTACTCAATGCTGATATTAATGTATCTCTTAATGACTGCTGTGAAACAGCAAAGAAAAAGGGGGGGGGAGGGAATAATGGAACAGAATACCAAAGGAATTTGAACAAGAAAACAGTTGATCAAGCGATCAAAATAGATGATTTTCAAGAAATTATACTTATATAGATCAATATTATAGAAGAAATCTCAGATAAGACAGACCTCCTTATATCAGCCAAACATTATAAATCAGACACTTTAGTATTTAGGGTCATATTCCCTATTTAATCCCTGTGGAACTAATGTTTGAACCGTGTGTATCCAGTATAACTCTCTGTCTTTGAGTTTGGCAACCCGATCTCCCCCTCTCCGGCTGGCAGGTATATGGTTAATAACTTGAAAACGTAGTTGTGAAATGTTATGATTATGTGAAAGAAAATGATCAGGCAATGGTAACATTGTTTGTCCACACCTTATTGTAGACTTGTGTTTGCTGATGCGGTCCCGGATATGCTGGGTGGTCTCTCCATCATACCCGAGACCGCACGGGCACTTAATCATATAAATCACATAACTGGAATTACATGTGAAGAAGCCTGTTATCGGGTATCTCTTGCCAGTCAGTGGGTGAGTGAACATGTCGCCCTTGGTCATGTGGGAACATTGAAGACAGCTAAACAGGGAAAATTGCCCTGACGGGGAGTAGATAAAAAGGTCTGTCTAATGTTAGATTTGGTGGAGCCTATGTCGGCTCTAATAAGTTTATTTTTCAAATTTTGAGGTTTCTTAAATCAAAACAAAGGTGGTCTACAAAATTCCTTTATGGATGGATACGCAGTACCAGAAGAGGCCAATGTTTCTGTATGATAGATCTGTTTCTGTCTAGCTGGATTGTGGGCTTGAAAAGTAGAAATAGATGGTGGATACCCCTGAGCAACAAATTTGTCCCTCATCTCTTTATGTCTCTGTTCTTTGATGTGGGGGTTGGATACGATCCTTGAAACCCGTACATGTTGCGATTTGGGTAACGCCAGTTTAACATGCCGGGGATGGCAACTTTCAAAATGGAGTAAGCTATTCTTGTCTGTAGGTTTTACATACAAGTCTGTTTCAAATTCAACCCTTATATTCAAGCTCACAAGAGTATCCAGTGAGCCAGATTATCCTAATAATTAAAAAGACTTACTCAGATATTTAACAAAACTAAGGCTGGTTTCACATCATGTTTTTTTGTGATCCTGGCCGATCCGATGAGAACAGGATAGACCCAGATCACATTTCAGCCCCATAGTTTGTCTATGGGGCCGGATGGAGCCGGATGGCAGCTATCTGCCATCCGGTTTCCATGTGTCCAGGTGAATCCAGGAGGACTCGGATTTTTCACACAAAAATGCTGCATGCACGATTTTTGTGTCCTAGAAGAAAAGTCTCCCCAAACCGGATCCTCCCGGATTCTCCCGGATCCTACCAGATCCGGGGCAATCCGGCACATGGATATAACATGGGAGCCTATGGGGCCGGATTGCCCCGATCCGGAGGATCCAGGAACCGGACCTGCAAGCCGCATGCCGCTGTTATTTCAGGACCGCGGCTCGCTCCCTGTGAGCCGTGGTCCTGAATCATCAGCAGCTTCAGCTGCATGCGGCTGCACACTGGACAGGAGGGCATGTTAGCCCTCTGGTTCTGTGTGCTGATCCGATCTGGGGCTGTCCGGTCCTCAACGGACAGCCCCGGATCGGATCAAAACGTGATGTGAAACCAGCCTTAGTGCTATATATAAAAAAGGCAAATAGTTTATGTTTGGCAGATATGGTTACCAATCTAAATAATAACAATTCTACCTTACAACATATTTTTTCAACCACATATTATTTGCTCTGTTTACCCTTTATTTAAGACATATCTGAAGTGTATATTTTAAAAATGTGTTTCTATTATTCAAGATCTGAATAGTAATTTGGAGAAAAGTTATACACTGTGTCTAAGTTAACTTGATGCATAAACCTTTTAAAAGTTAAGGCAAATGATGCAATTCATCTCCTTTATAATTGTTTACGCATACATACACAATACACCAAAGAGCTGTTTTCTTCGCACTGTCTCGATATAATGTTTTGTATCTATATTAACTCATGCAATTTAGCATTACCAAATGGAAGTTAAAAGCTTTGTAATAATATTGGCTCTTCCAGCCATTGTGTCACTCATGATCTGCTGTACCATGCAATGGAAAGTACACATTCACTCGGTGATGATCATTTTCCTGCTATCCTTTGCTTTTCATCTAGTATTATAATACCTCTTTGTTTTAACCATATGGACATTCATATACTCTCTATTTCATTACTTAGTCATTTCCATTTGATGTTAAGAATGTAGTTGTACAATGCGTGCCTTGTGGAACCGTCTTCTTAACATTATGGCATTTAAATTACTTATCCTTTCATCCTTCAAATGCCCAAATTGCATATCAAGTTAATAGGCATTAAATATGTATTTTTTATTCTGTAATTTTTTTTCAGAAGTATATATATTTATTAAAAATGCACATTTAATTGGTTTTGTTTTCCATTTTTTTTCAAATCAAGTAAAGTTAACATTATTCTTTGGTGAACACAAACATGAAAATTGAAACAATATGTTTGGAATAATTAGTTTGCTTTGTCTAATTTGCACTCTTAATATATAATATATGGATCATTATGTTTCAACTGTAATACATTTAGTTAATAAACTATATAAAAAAGTAATAAATAATAGATTAGTTTGGATGTAGACGTCATGAAGACAAACAGTCTCACGCTCAAGGTACGCAAAATTGGAGGACCGACCACAGGGAGATGACAGAGTACAGACTAGAAATACCCTAGCAGCACAACTAAAAACACCCCCCACCCCGGAACTTGATCTAACACCCTGAAAAGCCACCAAGGGGTTTCTCATACCTTCTGAAGTACCAGAGGGGATTCTGGAAAACACAGTCTACAAGGGTAGAGGAAGGTGTGCAGAAAGACACAAAATACCAAAGTGAGAAAACACACTCTCATATAAAATGAAAGGGATAGATGCTGAGAAGGAAAACAAACTGACTGACAGCAGTAACTCAAGTGATGTTTATCCAAAAGTAAACCCCCCAAGCTTAAGGACTGTAACTCCTAGGCACAAGTCCACCTAGCAGTACAGCCAGCAAAGAATTGCAGTGAAAGGTGATCATATAATACCCAAACTAGAATGTGATAGGGCAGACCAAATAGGAAAATGAAGAACATCTGGAAAGGAGCAAACCAAGACAATAGAAACCATCAGCATTTGGACAGGGAAAAAAAGCATTAGTTAGGGATGGGCGAATCTACTCGCTAGGACTCGTTACTCGGCGAGTAGTAAGGGACTCGCAGGACTCGGTACTCTGCGAGTTTCCCAGTGATTACTCGCACGAGTCCAATGCAAATCAATATCAATCCTAGTTTTATCAGAAACGCTGACAAAACTAGGATTGCCATTGTTTGCATTAGACTCGTGCGAGTAATCACTGGCTACTGTGCCAGTGATAGCAGGGAAACTCGCAGATAACTGCTGTTTCTTTGTGAGCCGACTCCAGCTGTCTTCTCTGTGCAGCTCCAGGGTCCTAGAGCCTGCCTGCTCACAGACATTATGTAGCAGTGCTGAGATTGTTCTCAGTCTGCTCATTCCCTGTGTACAGACATGAATGTCTGTGCACAGAGATGATGTAGCAGAGCTGAGATTGTTCTCAGTCTGCTCATTCCCTGTGTACAGACATGAATGTCTGTGCACAGAGATGATGTAGCAGTGCTGAGATTGTTCTCAGTCTGCTCATTCCCTGTGTACAGACATGAATGTCTGTGCACAGAGATGATGTAGCAGAGCTGAGATTGTTCTCAGTCTGCTCATTCCCTGTGTACAGACATGAATGTCTGTGCACAGAGATCATGTAGCAGAGCTGAGATTGTTCTCAGTCTGCTTATTCCCTGTGCATAGACATCTATATTTTTTTTTATTATTTCATGAATTTCAGAGTCAGAGTCTTAGAGTCAGAATCTCAGAATTTCATGAAATAATAAAAAAAAATGCGTGGGGCTCCGCGCAATTTCTATGTCTAGCCAGGTACAGCTAAGCAGCTGGGGGCTGGAATCCGCAGCGCAGGGATGCCCAAGCTTTCTGGGCACCCCCCGCTGCAAATTGCAGCCCGCAGCCGCCCCAGAAGATGGCGCGTTCATTGAAGCGCCATCCTCTGGCGCTGAACCCCGCTCTTCCAGCGGCCCTGGTAGCGGTGGCACGCTGGGTAATAGAGGTTAGGGCCAGCTTTGTATTATCAGCTGACCCTAAGCCCGAAATTTATGGCGGTCACGCCAATATTAGACATGACCGCCATGAATTTCTATTAAATTGTTTTAAAAAAAACACAACACAAGGAAAATTTTTTATTAGAAATAAAAAAAAAAAGCCATTAGGGACTCCATCTTTAATTAAAAAAATCCTCTTCCGTCCGACGCAGTCCAAAACGCGATGTCCTCTCTGCTACATCCCCTGTGCATAAATATAGATGTCTATGCACAGGGAATAAGCAGACTGAGAACAATCTCAGCTCTGCTACATCATCTCTGTGCACAGACATTCATGTCTGTACACAGGGAATGAGCAGACTGAGAACAATCTCAGCTCTGCTACATCATCTCTGTGCACAGACATTCATGTCTGTACACAGGGAATGAGCAGACTGAGAACAATCTCAGCACTGCTACATCATCTCTGTGCACAGACATTCATGTCTAAACACAGGGAATGAGCAGACTGAGAACAATCTCAGCACTGCTACATCAGGCAGCAGGCGGGCTCTAGGACCCTGGAGCTGGCAGCCTGTACAGAGGAGACAGGATCTTATCTGTGCGAGTTAGATTACTTACAAAGTAAACGAGCAATGCAAATAAATGGCAAAACTAGGATTGCTTCAGGCTGAAGCTTCCGAGACACATCTGCGATTTGTAAATCTCACACTACTCGCTATTACTCGCTTCCCCATTCATTAACATTGGACTCGCTAGACTCGCAACGAGTAGCGAGTCCTGTGCTCGGACTCGCTAGAGTCAAGCGATTCCGAGTAATTTAGGATTCGCCCATCACTAGCATTAGTCCAGCAAACAGATGAACTGACCATGCAACAACAGGTCACCAGATCAAATCCTCAGACATGACAGTACCCACCCTTCCATGAGGGGCCACTAGACTTTCAGAAGCCCTTAGCGACTGACTTTGCTGATGGAACTCCCACACCAGGCAATTTGCATGAAAATCCTTTGAATCAGCATAGGAGTTCTCTTCATGACCATGCCCTTTCTACTAAATGCACCATAGTGGTATTTTTTGTTACAGTGCTAGAAAGGCACTTTAAATTTAAGTCTCCTATTCCCTATCATATACTCACCTTCTGGTGTCTTCATCCTTTACCCATGCCACTCGGATTCCATGGTGTCATCTTGTGCTTGTAACATTTTGACTGTCCGGAAGTCAGAGGTTATGTCACAAGGTCTGAATACAAGTTTATAAGAGCCAGAATGAGACTAGAATGAGGTTCTCATAGAAATGCTATGACTTGTGATCTCCGGTGTGCTCCAGCAAACACTGAAGCTGCCTACAGGTCATAAAGGACAAGAAAGTGAGCAGAGCATCTCTGGAAACAGATGAAAATGCTGAAAAGTGAGTATAACACAGGGGCAGGGGATTTACATTTAAAGCATTACTCCAGCAATGCAATAAAATAAAAGCTGGAGTGATACTTTAACAAGAGACCGTAGAAGGCTCCTGACCCCACCTGGAACCAAGAACTTGCTCTACCTTATACTCTGGATGCCATGCCCTTCTATATCCACCTCAATTATGTTTTGAGGATCAGGAGTCCCTCAAATTATTTTTAAAGGAAACCATGGAAAGAATCTCCAAGCAATAGAAAATGGCAACTTAACTTTCATAAGATTTATTACAAACCTACAAATTAAGGTGCAAACCTCATAGATATAACCTTTAAATGTAGATTCTTTGAGGACAATGACACAAATCCCCCACCAAAAAGACAAGATCCTTTATACATCTGTGGTTAGTACCTCTTTTGGGCCATTCACCAGTTATCTTAGGGCCCCTTTCAGATCTTAAAGGGAACCTGTCAGGTCATTTATGCCCCCAAACCTATACCTATCCCTGCAGCTTCCTACTACATCCCTAACTACCCCTGTCTGACCTAAATGTGTTCTGTAATCGCTGAAAAAAACTGTATTTTTTATTTACATGTCCGTATGTTAATAACCAGGGTGTTATCAACAGTGCAGACACTGTGGACGTTTTCTCCGTCCCCCTTACTCCCTGGTTAACACGCCCCAGTGGGCATGATTACCTAATTCAAATGCGCAATCCCAGTGTTTGAAATTAATCTTCTTCCGTTTATGATGCCACAGCATGTCATTTCTGGTCCTGCGTATTGATGGTAAGCATTGGGTGTACTTGTCTGGCTCTGGAGCATGCGCACTGTGCATTCTGAAGCCGGAGAGTACACCTAGCTACCTAGCCACAATGCACAGGACCACGAATGATGTACAGCGGCATCATACCCAGAAGAAGATTCATTTCAGACACCGGGATTGCACATTAGAATTAACAGGGCATGATAACCAGGAAGTGAGGGACTTGAATGGAAAAGCTGAGAGAAGAGACATCATAACCATAGTTTACAGCAAAATCAAGATCAATTAGATTCAATGCAGAACCTGAATCCACAAAAGCAGCCAGAAAAATTAAACCAGATTTAATGTTTTAGAATGCCTGTAAGAAATAAAACAGATCCTTGTACAAGAGACAATCTTAGACTCTTGGAACCAGCATTTTATATTTTGTAGTCTCTTCCATGGTTTTTTGAAATGTATTATTTTATTTGAAACATTGAATCACAATGTGACCTGAGTGACCACCGAATAAAGTAAAACAAGCTAATGCTCCAAGTTCTATGCCCCTCGGGAGCTTTGCATGCAGAAATTTACATAACTTTACAAGTGCCAATTAATAGCAAAGGAGATGCCACTAAAATGCCTTTGAATGTGTCTCTATTAGTGATGGGCGGGCATGCTCACCAATACTCGGTGATCCCCCCCAAGCATCTCTGTACTCAGAATGCTCGGAGCTCACCTGTGGTCTCACCTGTGGAGAGATCTAAAAATGGCAGTTTGGAGAAGGCACCCTTCAAATATCAGGGACCTGGAGCAGTTTGCCAAAGAAGAATGGTCTAAAATTCCAACAGAGCATTGTAAGAAACTCATTGATGGTTACCGGAAGCGATTGATCGCAGTTATTTTGGCTAAAGGTTGTGCAACCAAGTATTAGGCTGAGGGTGCAAATACTTGTGTCTGGCCCATTTTTGGAGTATTGTGTGAAATGATCAATGTTTTGTTTTTTGCTTCATTCTCTTTTGTGTTTTTTCATTGAAGACAAATTAAATGAAGAAAATAATACCAAAGAATTTGTGATTGCAATCATTTTCAGGAAGAAACTGAGTATTATCTGGCAGAATTGCAGGGGTGTCAATACTTTTGGCCACAACTGTATACAGGGTGGGCCATTTATATGGATACACCTAAATAAAAAGGGAATGATTGGTGATATGAATTTCCTGTTTGTGGACATTAGTATATGGGAGGGGGAAAACATTTCCAGATGGATGGTGACCATGGCGGTCACTTTGAAGTCGGCCATTTTGGATCAAACTTTATTTTTTTCAAAGGGAAGAGGGTCATGTGACACATCAAACTTTTCATAAGAAAAACAATGGTGTTCTTGGTTTTAACATAACTTTATTCTTTCATGAGTTATTTCAATTTGATAACACGATTCATTCACATTTTATTTAGGTGTATCCATATAAGTGGCCCACACATGCAATTGTCTGTGCTGTCAAGATACGATATGTGCAGTATCTGAAACAATGAATACTGGAAGCCTGTGCTAGCATTTCTTCTGCAGTGCTGCTATCAGTGTGTCAAGAGTGAGAGAAGAGGGTTGCATTGACAATCCAACACAATGGGCAGCACTTTGAATACATTTTATAAGTGGTCATAAACTTGTAAATAACCAATGAAAGAATAAAGTTATGTTAAAATTAAACAAACAATTGTTTTTCTTATGAAATTCTCAATCAGTTTGATGTGTCACATGACCCTCATCACCCATCTGGAAAAGTTTTCCCTCTCCCATATACTAATGTGCCACAAACAGGAAGTTGAAATCACCAACCATTCCAATTTTGCGCCATCTGTTGACAATGTTCTCTTACTACAACTTCTTTATTTCTTGCTTCATTTGCTGTTATGCAATCTAATTTTGCTCATAAAGATTTCTGCAGTTTCCCATCAGTCTTTGCACTAGCCTCGTCCCCTTCTTCAGCAGCAGCCATTATAGCCTCATGGACACTGACATCCTGGCATGCTGATATGTCTCTCTGGAATTCAGCTCATCTTTTTGTTTACCTCTACATAGCACAGTCGGTGAGTTGTTCTGATCCCCTTGCTAGAGCTCACTGAATTGTATAATAAACCTACTCTGTTCTACATGCTTACTACCAAGTAGTCTTCTGCCGTTAGAATTATTTGCGTATTGCCATGTTGTGCAATTACACTTCGTGTCCTGTAATAAGTGTAATGCTATGTATCTCAAATATTCCGTATGTTGGACTATTTTCATTTGTTTCTTGTAGTTTTACACTGATCCTATCAATAAACATTGGAAAGGACCCCCTGTGTCCAAGTCAATGCATCAATGGGAAAGAGTTAAGCTGTCTTTCAATCATAATGGGGGACATATACACCACGATAAGGGCCATATTCCAAGAGGAGGACCAACTATAGCAGGATGAGGGACATTAATACATAATGAAGGCGGAGAGGGGTCAATTTGTGAGTCTTTAAAGGATTTAGAATGTTACACGGGGCCCAAAAATCTGACTGATGTGTGCGCGCGGGGTGGAGGGTCCAGGTCTAAATTTTGCACCGGGGCCCACAAAAACTCTAGTTAAGCCACTGCTAGCAAACAAGCCGCAGGCCTCTGGCCTAATGGTCTAAGGTATGGAAATGCAGGACACTATACTACACACACCTGTAGAACAGGGCTGGCCAAGTGCAGTCTTCAAGTGCTTCAAACAGTGCATATTTTCAGGATTTCCTCTGCACATGATGAAAGTAGCACATGTGCAGTGCTAAGGAGATCCTGAAAAATTGCACTGTTTTCAGACCTTGAGGACTGTAGTGGGCCACCCCTACCCTAGAAGTCTCTGTGGAAGTAGTCAGGGTTTAAGAGGAATTCTCGAGCCCTTTCACCGCAACTGCAGCTCTCCCTAGACCCTCCTAGGCCCTGTGCCCATAGTGCTGTGTTTGATGCTTATTTTGACACAGGTTTTGAGAATCTGTATCAAGATCTGCATGCGTATCCTGGGGTTAGCAAAGTCTATGACAGGTCAGGAGTGCTGTGCTCGCGTTGCTTTTTTTTTCCTTGCACATGTGGTTCTGATTTCTTTTTTCTGCCCCAAAGCCTGCACACAATCTGCAAGGAGAAAAAAACATGTTGGCACAGCAATAATGAACTCTAATAGACTTTACTGATTTCAAGATAGACATGCAGATTTTGATGCAGATTCTCAAAATCTGCTTCAAACAAAGTATCAAACAATGTACAGTGGGCACAGCAGGATTCCCTGCTGCTTGATACCCACTGAATAACCTGAGACAAACTCAGGGAAGTCATGAGGATGTCTGAAGTTCATGAGTGAACTTGGAAACATGATGATTATGACATCGGCGCTGAAGCTTGCTAAGTAATAGTGTTGTGTACAGCAGGGTTCCACTGTTAAATGGTTTGAGCGATGAATACATGAATCGGGCATGCAACAGTGGGTCATTTGATCATATACAGAGTAACTGAGCCATGACCATAGACTACAGCACAACATTACACATATGTAGCAAATTAAAGTTCAGCATTTGAGTCACCTGACTTATTCGCTCCTGGGCTTGATCAGAAATAAGTTACATTGAAATGAACTATCTGCAGAGTAATCTAAGAGAGAATTTCTGTATAAAATATTCCTTAAAGAGAACCTGTCAGGTCGTTTATGCCCCCCCCCAGCTATCACTGTCTGTACCTGTAGCTTCACAATACTAGTCTTACCATCCCTGTCTGAGCTAATAGTGTAATGGTGAAGGTGAAAAAAAGCATTTGTACACTTACATTTTCTTATGTGAATGAGGCAGTCATACTACACCTTGGAGGATACTTGATTAGCAGCACCACTATAGGGCTGCTAACCCCCATACTTCACAATAGCCCTTTGCACTTATCACATATGCATGTACTAAAGTGACTAAGTAGCTGATTTCCCACACCATTAAAGTTTACAGATGTTTACAGATATATGTGATGCTAAAATCTGCAGGGCACCACACAATCAAGTACTTTGGGTATAAAACGTATGACATAGAGTTCCAGCAGGACAATGACACGGAGCATAAATCAAGATTGGCAAAGAAATGATGCAATGACATGATGTATAGGTGCTGGATTGGCCCCCACAAACCAATCGGACACTTGTAGGTAGGGTTGAAGAAAAAGCTGTATACATACCCAAGTGAGTCGACTAGTATGCACCAACACTTGGAACGTGTAGAAGAAGAGACCTGGAATAAGATTTCAGTTGAGGCATACTTAAATCTGATTTAGAGCATGCCCAAAAGGATTCAAGCATTGTTCAAATCCAAAGGTGGATCTACAAAATGCATACAAAATAATAGATAGAAAAATATTAGAATCTGAGAGTTCTCAGTGGTTGATACCTTTTAATGGCTAACTGAAAAGATACGTAGTTTACATAGATACTTACATAGTTTACCATCTTTTCAGTTAGCCATTAAAAGGTATCAACCACTGAGGACTCTCAGATTCTAATATTTTTCTATCTATTGGCTAACACGGTACAAACATTTTTTACCTTATCAAAATGGAATGTACCGAATCTTTATGGATTCCAAGACACTTCTGAAGAAACATGCACAATTGGACAGTGACATATTTTTCCTATCCAAATGCAAGAAAAAGAATGTAATTCCCAAAGGACTCTGGATTACAAATCCACTTCTGCATACCTACAATACTCTTTATGCACGAAACCTTTGTCACAGGACCTCGGAGAGATAAAGGAACCACCTTTTGCATGTCTACTACAGCATCAAAAGCAACATCCAGAGGGAATTGGAAACATGGGGGAACACACTTACAGAAACCATGGAACAGAAATTACAACAATATTACCATGAATTACAAACTTGTCTGATTCCTAACCAGGAAAATAAATTACATAGACTGTGCATCAATTCAGTACTCAATACAAGCAAAACAAAGACAAATCCTAACAACTTGGACAACTACTCCTGTCAGAAAACATCTAATTGTGTCATCTACCTTTCGGATTACAAACCCAGCAAAGTGGAACTTGCTGTGCTTTCTAGGGGACTCTCATTTTGCCACCCTAAAGCGCTGGATAAAATTGAACTGTGCAGCGACATGGAGGATTACTTCAGGAGACTACGCCTACGGAAACATTTCAGTGACAAAGAGGATTCCGAACCCATCAGGGCCAAAGGAAGAAAAGGTCAGACTGGACACCGAAATCTAATCCTAAACCCCATTTGTAGAAATATATAGACACTTTCAGACATTTGGTAAAATCCACTATTTTAGATACACACAAGAGTCAACCATCCAACATCAATGCCCAGGAGAGAGGGGCCATACAGTGTTTGAAAACCAACAAAGAAATCATCATTAAACCTGCAGACAAGGCTGGTGCAATAGTCATGATGAACAAATCTGACTACCTGAAGGAAGCAAACAGACAACTGGCCGGACACGTGCTACTACAAGAAATTGCAGTCTGACCCCACACAGGACTATCAGGAGGAATTAAACAGGCTGGTTTCTTGTCTACCTGACATATCCTTAAGAGCTGATGACCTAATACCAGAAAGTCCAAGAACAGGCACATCCTACATGCTTCCCAAAATTCACAAATCAGGAAATCGAGGAAGACCATTCATTTCATGTGTGGGCACCCTCACCGAACAAATTTCTGGGTGGGTAGAGGGTGTTCTCAAACCCTTGGTAAAAGAGACACCCAGCTACATTCAGGACACAACAGATCTATTGAATAAATTGTCAGCAGTAGGTCCTCTACCAGAAGGAACCATGCTCGCCACCATGGCTGTGCAATCTTTGTACAGTAACATCCCACTTGAGGATGGATTAAATGCCTGTAAACCTTCCTGGAAAACACAGGGACTGATGCTGACACTGTGGTGAAGCTTATAAAATGTATCCTCATGCACAACTACTTCCAGGAGACTGGCACAGCAATGGGAAGCAAAATGGCACCACAGTATGCAAATCTTTTAATGGCCAAGCTTGAAGGTGAATTTTTATCTTCTTGTCCTATCAAGCCTCTGGCCTACTACCAGTATATCGATGACATTGTAATCATCTGAACGGAGTCTGAGCAACAGCTGAAGACGTTCCATGAACACTTTAAACAATTTCATCCCACCATCAACTTAACATTCAACTACTCCTACACTGAATGCAGCTTTCTGGACATCATCATTAAGCTACAGAACAATGAAATAGAGACATTCCTGTACCGGAAACCAATTGACCGTCCAACATATCTGGGACAGTTTTCATCCAAAACACATAAAACACTCTATTGTGTACAGCCAGGCCATCAGATACAATCGGATATGTTCCAACCCTACCAATAGAGACAATCACCATGAGGACCTCAGAAAGACTTTTTTGAACCAGGGCTACCATCCAAGAGCAATCGAGAACCAGATTACAAGAGCCACGAGGATATCAAGAAATCATCTCCTACATTACAAAACTAGAGAAGAAAACAAAAGAGTTCCTCTCGAAGTCACCTACAACCCAAGTCTGGAGGTGCTAAGAGGAGCCGCACAGAAACTACAACCACTCCTACAAAAAGATGTCTGACTAAAATCAATATTTACGGATCCCCCACTCTTGTGTTTTAGACAACCTCCGAATCTAAAAAACATCATTGTCAGAAGCGCCCTGTCCTCTCCAGCAGCAACAGGAACATTTCCCTGCAACCAGAACAGGTGCAAAACCTGTCCATCTGTAATGACAATGGACGAGATAAGGATTCCTGGGACAGATCAGGACTACAAGATCCCAGGTAGCTTCATTTGCACCACAAACAATGTGGTGTATTTAATTATATGTACCAAATGTCCAACAGGTGGCATGTACATAGGGGAGATCGGGCAAAAATTAAGGACAAGAATTAATTCTCATTGCCACTCAATAAAAGAAAAGGGTATGGATCTACCTGTAGCAAAGTATTTTTCCAGTCCTGACCACAATGAAACTGATATGGGGCTGCTCATCTTAAAAAGCAACTTCAAATATACTTCAATAGAAAATTCTGTTTGCACTGCACTGTGTGTGAAACTTTTTTTCTCTTTTTCCGTCTGCACACTGAATACGCTTTAGAAGGGAGGGGGCGTGGTCTAACACCATGCGAGCTCCTGACTGCAGCTCATGAGGTGAAGTGTCAAATCACTTCAGGCTACAGGACAGCGCTGCACTCTGGCCGCTTCACTGTAATCTCGGCACAGTGCGAGCTCCTAACTGTAGCTCATGAGGTGAAGTGTCAAATCACCTCAGGCTACAGGATAGGGCTGCGCTTCGGCTACTTCACTGTAATCTCAGCACAGTGCAAGCTCCTAACTGCAGCTCATGAGATGAAGTGTCAAATCACCTCAGGCTACAAGACAGGGCTGCGCTCGACTGCTTCACTATAATCTCCTCAGCACAAGGACTGTAATCTCTTATTTTGGCTGCATCACCACCTCTATTAAATCTTCTCTGCTCATCATCTGTCTGTTCTAGACACAGCTCACAGACCCTTCTCTGTCATACATCAGCTGTGTGCTCCATAGGGCTCACAGTGCCTTCTATGCCATACATCAGCTGTGTGCTCCATAGGGCTCACAGACCCTTTTCTGCCCCACATCAGCTGTGTATTCCATAGGGCTTAGGGACCTATCTGCACCACATCACATCAGGCCTGTGTTCCATAGGGCTCAGGGACCTATCTGCCCCACCTGTGGCATAACTTGTAGCTCATGGGCCCGGATGCAAGAGTGCCAGGCCCACAAGGGTCAGGCTACTCAGATCTCGGGCGTTCGGGTACGGTGCTGTCACTGGTGGTCGGTGCCTGAGTCCGTGCCCTTGGGGTGACAATAAAAAGGGGTTTTTGAAATTAATGTTAATAGATGTTGTGACGCGACCTTAGATCCCAGTGAAAGCACAGGCGCTGCTGCAAGCCGCCGGGGTGATGATTGGCAGCAAGATGTAATGGCTCCCTACAGGTGGTGCTGGGTCCCTGGGGCAATGGTGTGATGTGATGGTAGGAATGAGGCAGTGCAGTCTCTGCTGTGAGACTGGAATGTAACAGTTCAGCAGGAAGGAAACTCAGACACTTGCTTGCTCTGCATGGGTCTTAACTCCGGTAATCTGCAGTTTACAGGTTCACAGTTCTTACAGCTTGGGTAGTAGACCGGGTGGTCATTGAGGGAAGCAATGTCTATCTGAAGCTGCAGTTAGGTCCTTTCCCGTTCTTTACACTGTCCTGTTCCTGTGCACTCCTTGTTCCTTCGTGCCTACACTGATCCCTTGAACAGGCTGTTGGTGATATGGGACACCCTCTTCTCTTACTAGGGGCCCAACCCGGTTTGGTGCTTCTGGTGGGGGCGTTCATATATCGGACTAGATTGTGCTCCTAAAAAGCTGGCTATCACACCGGTAATTCGCGGCTCAGGGATGGACCTCTGCACTGCGCTCGGAACCGGTACCCCATTCTGGACTGGGTCAGGGTCATTAATCACCCTCTTGATTCCCCTCTCTGTCTGAGCCACCAGGTTCAGGTGCCCTCCACGGTAGCTCCCTCTTCTCCTCCTCTCTGCGTTCTTTCTCTCCCTGTCTCTTGTTATTTTTCTCTTCCCCCTGTGTGCTTTCTGTCCCCTTGTGCCGTGTCTCCCCCATGCACCTTCTCTCCCCCTTGTGTCTCCTTGTGCTGTCTTTTCCCCGTGCACTCTTTCTTAGTCATGTGTGCTGTCTCCCTCCGTGTGCTCTCTCTTCCCCCTGTGTGGTGTCTGTCCCCTTGTGCTGTCTCTTCCCCCGTGCACTCTCTCCCCCCTGTGTGTTATATGTCAGCATAAGGGCACAGAGAGCACACAGGGAGAGAGAGCACACGGAGGAGACAGCACACTTGGGGAAGAGAGTGCATGGAGGAAAGAGAGCACAAGGGGACAAACA
Organism: Allobates femoralis; assembly: GCA_033576535.1. Taxonomy (NCBI): domain Eukaryota; kingdom Metazoa; phylum Chordata; class Amphibia; order Anura; family Aromobatidae; genus Allobates; species Allobates femoralis. Next base: position 256,282,653 of record JARQOC010000005.1, on the reverse strand, counting down.
GCACACGGGGGAAGAGAGAGCGCATGGTAGGATAGACGGCACAAGGGGACAGACAGAGAACAGAGGGTAAAAGGAGCATATGAGGAAAAAGACGGCACATAATGACAGACAGCACACAGGGGTGAGAGCGAGCCAACGGAGAAAGACGGTACAATGGGGCAGACAGCACACAGGGGAGAGAAAGTGCACGACAATGAGTGGAGCACACATGAGGGAGGAGAGATGGCACAAAGGCACAGACAGCACACAGGGGAAAAACACTGCCTAGGGGGAGAAAGAGCAAACAGGGGGAAGAGCATACAGTAGAAGGAGCAATGACACAAAGGAACAGACAGCATGACATACAAATGACCAGCACAGGCAGACACTGCGGATCACATTGAAATCCCCATAGAAATGCATGTAAATGTGCCCAGCCACCCAATCAGCGGTCTTGGCTGGGAGCTCAGCGGCCAGGAGATTAGCGGCGGCCGCTGTTAGATCAGCTGATTTCACGGAGGCTGCCGATGATATTCCGGCCGCCTCCGAGACCGCTGATTGGGTATCCGGGCAGCATGCTAAGTGAACACATGTGGACAATCTCCGCTGCGTTTCCATCAGTATGGCAGCGCTTAGATCTGCGGTTGTGTCTGCATGTCAGACGCATGCAGACACAAATGCTAGAGTGAAACCAGCCCATACACTAACACACTGATAAAACTAAATAAAATGAAAATAGAAAAAATGGCCGCACTCACCGGAGATGGATCTTGAAAACTTTATTTCATGTTCATCCTATAGATGAATCAAGATCCATCTCCGGTGAGTGCGGCCATTTCTTCTATTTTCATATTATTTGGATATTCGCTATACTAAGAGCCAGCAACACCGGGTAAAGCTGCAGGTTGTGTCACGGGAGTGACGAAGCCTATCCTGACGGTAACGTTAGTGCCTAGTGTTTTCTGTTTTTGTTGTTGACACTGATAAAACTGTATCTCTTTCTGTGTATATAAACTATGGGGATCATTACAGTGGAGGGCAGAGTATCCAGGGTGCAGCTTTGTGTATGTGAGGACTGTAATATGAGCTTTTACCACAGTTGTTACATGTAGCCTGTGCAGAGCAGAGCACTCAGTCTATGGAAGTTAATTTGTTCATCAGCACTGGATTGGATGAGTATTGCCAAAAATCTTAGTGTTATTAGAAAGTCTCTCTGCCTGTAGCTGCATTACCATGGGAATAGCTCCACACCTCAGCCTGTTCTGAAAGGCTGTGACTGACTGAACAGAGCAGGTGAGAGATCTCGAGTTACAGCAATGTACTATGGGAGGTGGAGGAAGCTGTGGAAATTACATTCAAAGCTAACAGACTCTGGCCACGTCCACACACAGTGCTGACAGACTCTGGCCAGCACCCACACACAGTGCTGACAGACTCTGGCCACGTCCACACACAGTGCTGACAGACTCTGGCCACACCCACACACAGTGCTGACAGACTCTGGCCACACCCACACACAGTGCTGACAGACTCTGGCCCACACCCACACACAGTGCTGACAGACTCTGGCCACACCCACACACAGTGCTGACAGACTCTGGCCACACACCCACACACAGTGCTGACAGACTCTGGCCACGTCCACACACAGTGCTGACAGACTCTGGCCACACCCACACACAGTGCTGACAGACTCTGGCCACACCCACACACAGTGCTGACAGACTCTGGCCACACCCACACACAGTGCTGACAGACTCTGGCCACACACCCACACCAGTGCTGACAGAGTCTGGCCACACCCACACACAGTGCTGACAGACTCTGGCCACACCCACACCAGTGCTGACAGACTCTGGCCACACACACACAGTGCTGACAGACTCTGGTCACACCCACACACAGTGCTGACAGACTCTGGCCACACCCACACACAGTGCTGACAGACTCTGGCCACACCCACACACAGTGCTGACAGACTCTGGCCACACCACACACAGTGTGACAGACTCTGGCCACACCACACACAGTGCTGACAGACTCTGGCCACATCCACACACAGTGCTGACAGACTCTGGCCACACCACACACAGTGCTGACAGACTCTGGCCACACACACAGTGCTGACAGACTCTGGCCACACACACACACAGTGCTGACAGACTCTGGCCACACCACACACAGTGCTGACAGACTCTGGCCACACCACACACAGTGCTGACAGACTCTGGCACACCCACACACAGTGCTGACAGACTCTGGCCACACCACACACAGTGCTGACAGACTCTGGCCACACCCACACACAGTGCTGACAGACTCTGCCACACCCACACACAGTGTGACAGACTCTGGCCACACCACCACAGTGCTGACAGACTCTGGCCACACAAACAGTGCTGACAGATCTGGCCACACCACACACAGTGCTGACAGACTCTGGCCACGCCACACACAGTGCATGACAGACTCTGGCCACACCACACACAGTGCTGACAGACTCTGGCCACGCCACACACAGTGCTGACAGACTCTGGCCACACCCACACAGGCTACAGACTCTGGCCACACCACACACAGTGCTGACAGACTCTGGCCACACCACACACAGTGCTGACAGACTCTGGCCACACCCACACACAGTGCTGACAGACTCTGGCCACACCCACACACAGTGCTGACAGACTCTGGCCACACACCCACACACAAGTGCTGACAGACTCTGGCCACACACACACACAGTGCTGACAGACTCTGGCCACACACACACACAGTGCTGACAGACTCTGGCCACACCACCACACACAGTGCTGACAGACTCTGGCCACACCACACACAGTGCTGACAGACTCTGGCCACACCCACACACAGTGCTGACAGACTCTGGCCACACCACACACAGCTATGGACAGACTCTGGCCACACCACACACAGTGCTGACAGACTCTGGCCACACACCACACAGTGCTGACAGACTCTGGCCACACCCACACACAGTGCTGACAGACTCTGGCCACACACACACAGTGCTGACAGACTCTGGCACACCACACACAGTGCTGACAGACTCTGGCCACACCCACACACAGTGCTGACAGACTCTGGCCACACCCACACACAGTGCTGACAGACTCTGGCCACACCCACACCAGTGCTGACAGACTCTGGCCACACCACACACAGTGCTGAGTGCTGACAGACTCTGGCCACACCCACACACAGTGCTGACAGACTCTGGCCACACCCACACACAGTGCTGACAGACTCTGGCCACCCACACACCAGTGCTGACAGACTCTGGCCACACCCACACAGTGCTGACAGACTCTGGAGCACACCCACACACAGTGCTGACAGACTCTGGCCACACACACACACACAGTGCTGACAGACTCTGGCCACACCCACACACAGTGCTGACAGACTCTGGCCACACACCACACCACAGTGCTGACAGACTCTGGCCACACCCAACACAGTGCTGACAGACTCTGGCCACACCCACAACACAGTGCTGACAGACTCTGGCCACACCACACACAGTGCTGACAGACTCTGGCCACACCCACACACAGTGCTGACAGACTCTGGCCACACCCTACACACAGTGCTGACAGACTCTGGCCACACACACACCACACACAGTGCTGACAGACTCTGGCCACATCACACACACACGTGCTGACAGACTCTGGCCACACACACACACAGTGCTGACAGACTCTGGCCACACACCCACACACAGTGCTGACAGACTCTGGCCACACCACACACACCAGTGCTGACAGACTCTGGCCACACCCACACACAGTGCTGACAGACTCTGGCCACACCAACACACAGTGCTGACAGTCTGACCCAGACCTGGCCACATCCACACACAGTGCTGACAGACTCTGGCCACATCCACACACAGTGCTGACAGACTCTGGCCACACCCACACACAGTGCTGACAGACTCTGGCCACACCCACACACAGTGCTGACAGACTCTGGCCACACACACACAGTGCTGACAGACTCTGGCCACACCCACACAGTGCTGACAGACTCTGGCCACACCACAACACAGTGCTGACAGACTCTGGCCACACCACACACAGTGCTGACAGACTCTGGCCACAACCACACACAGTGCTGACAGACTCTGGCCACACACACAGTGCTGACAGACTCTGGCCACCCCACCACAGTGCTGACACGACTCTGGCACACACCCACACACAGTGCTGACAGACTCTGGCCACACCCACACACAGTGCTGACAGACTCTGGCCACATCCACACACACAGTGCTGACAGACTCTGGCCACACCTACACACAGTGCTGACAGTGCTGACAGACTCTGGCCCACACACACAGTGCTGACAGACTCTGGCCACACACACACACAGTGCTGACAGACTCTGGCCACATCCACACACAGTGCTGACAGACTCTGGCCATGTCACACACAGTGCTGACAGACTCTGGCCACATCCACACACAGTGCTGACAGACTCTGGCCACACCTACACACAGTGCGACAGTGCTGACAGACTCTGGCCACACACACAGTGCTGACAGACTCTGGCCACACCCACACACAGTGCTGACAGACCACCACAATGCCATGCCCACACACAGTGTGACAGACTCTGGCCACACACACACACAGTGCTGACAGACTCTGGCCACACCACACACAGTGCTGACAGACTCTGGCCACACCCACACACAGTGCTGACAGACTCTGGCCACCACACACAGACGTGCTGACAGACTCTGGCCACACCCACACACAGTGTTGACAGACTCTGGCCACACCCACACACAGTGCTGACAGACTCTGGCCACACCACACACAGTGCTGACAGACTCTGGCCCACCACACTCACTAACACACAGTGCTGACAGACTCTGGCCACACCACACACACAGTGCTGACAGACTCTGGCCACACCCACACACAGTGTGACAGACTCTGGCCACACCCACACACAGTGTTGACAGACTCTGGCCACACCCACACACAGTGCTGACAGACTCTGGCCACACACACACACAGTGCTGACAGACTCTGGCCACACACACACACAGTGCTGACAGACTCTGGCCACCCGTCCACCACAGTGCTGACAGACTCTGGCCACACCCACACACAGTGCTGACAGACTCTGGCCACGTCCACACACAGTGCTGACAGACTCTGGCCACACACACACACACAGACTGGCCCACACACACACACAGTGCTGACAGACTCTGGCCACACCCACACACAGTGCTGACAGACTCTGGCCACACCCACACACAGTGCTGACAGACTCTGGCCACACACCCACACACAGTGCTGACAGACTCTGGCCACACACACACACACACAGTGCTGACAGACTCTGGCCACACCACACACACAGTGCTGACAGACTCTGGCCACACCCACACACAGTGCTGACAGACTCTGGCCACACCCACACACAGTGCTGACAGACTTGGACACACCTACACACAGTGCTGACAGACTCTGGCCACACCCACACACAGTGCTGACAGACTCTGGCCACACCCACACACAGTGCTGACAGACTCTGGCCACCCACACACAGTGCTGACCGACTCTGGCCACACACACACAGTGCTGACAGACTCTGGCCACACCCACACACAGTGCTGACAGACTCTGGCCACGTCCACACACAGTGCTGACAGACTCTGGCCACACCCACACACAGTGCTGACAGACTCTGGCCACACCCACACACAGTGCTGACAGACTCTGGTCACACCCACACACAGTGCTGACGGACTCTGGCCACACCCACACACAGTGCTGACAGACTCTGGTCACACCCACACACAGTGCTGACAGACTCTGGCCACGTCCACACACAGTGCTGACAGACTCTGGCCACACACACACACACAGTGCTGACAGACTCTGGCCACACACACACACACACAGTGCTGACAGACTCTGGCCACACACACACACAGTGCTGACAGACTCTGGCCACACACACACACACAGTGCTGACAGACTCTGGCCACACACACACACACAGTGCTGACAGACTCTGGCCACACACACAGTGCTGACAGACTCTGGCCACGTCCACACACAGTGCTGACAGACTCTGGCCACGTCCACACACAGTGCTGACAGACTCTGGCCACACACACACACACAGACTGGCCACACACACACACACACACACAGTGCTGACAGACTCTGGCCACACACACACACAGTGCTGACAGACTCTGGCCACTCCCACACAGCCCAAGACTGCTGTTTTTTAAATATCATTAAAAAGTTTATAAAATAAGTCACATGGCCCCAAAAAATAATTGTCTTAGCTGCTCTGTGACCCCTCACTAACGACAGTGCAGTATTGTTTGTGTTTGTTTTTACATTTACACTTTAAGGTATGCAAGGTGTCTCTTCAGAGTGGAAGGAGACTTGCACTGTACCTGTTGGAAGTATCAATCTTAAAAGTCAAGAACAACCCTATTCCAAGCCTTGTCATTTGATTTGGTATTTAAACCATATCAGAAACTCAATTTGAAGACAGAATGTCTCAGTGTATTACCCCTCTTCAATGCAAATTATGAGATCTGATCTGGCTGCATGGTATCTAAAGGGTAAGATTTTCTCCTTGTGGAGAGTAACACATCAGATTTGGCATGCCAATAATGAGGAGACTTAAATGCTGCAATGCTCCTATAGGAAATACTTAAGTTAATCAGTTGATAGTCCAGTGTCTAAGGGCGCCTACACGCTGGCGTTCCCCTCCGCAGCGTTCTGCGGAGGGGAATCACCATGTGTACGCAGTGGCCGCCAGCTCCTATCTTTAGAATGGGAACGCACGGTGCTGCGCTTGCCAGCGCATGACCGTGCGCACCCATTCACTCCCATATGTGATCTGTGTGCAGGCGGCTGCCTGCGCACAAGTCACACAATCCCGCCCGCACCAGGGACGCAATATGTTGACAGATCACATATGGGAGTGAATGGGTGCGCACGGTCATGCGCTGGCAAGCGCAGCACCGTGCGTTCCCATTCTAAAGATAGGAGCTGGCGGCCGCTGCGTACACATGGTGATTCCCCTCCGCAGAACGCTGCGGAGGGGAACGCCAGTGTGAAGGCGCCCTTTACTCTTCGGACCCCAACAAACAGCGGCTGCATGTGAAAATATGGTAATTCAGATAACTTATAACTTGCAATCATAGAGTTTCCAAGTTTTATACTTGAAAATACTATGCACTACAAGGATTTTTGCATAATGCTGCAACTTAGTATTCTATGACTAACATAAGGTGCACTGGAAGGGGAATCTTTTATTTTATCAGCTATATCCATAAATTGTGCACGTTGCAGACATAAAATCAGTTATGTGGATTGGATGGATCTATACACCAAGGGTTATCTGTCAAAAATATTTCTCCGTTCTATTCGTGTCATTCTTATTAAGCTATTTCATTCTTTCAGTTCTAATACTATTTCACTGTAATTGCCACTTCTCGTGACCTTTGCCCCTTCCTTCCACTCTTCAACTTCCTTCATTCTACTAGACAGCATCTACAACCATCTCTCACTCTCCATAGCCTTTCTGCTTTTAATGTATTATTTCTTACTCAAGTTTATCTTCCATATTATTCTACACTCATTCTATGGGACACTAGTTATTGTAAATATGTATTTAGGTATAAAGAAATTTTATCTTCTGTTCTGTCAGCCACATCTTTAAACTTACATAATTCCATTATATAGATGTAATATAAAAGTTACATTATCTTATAAAGTGAAAGGTCCCCAAGTCATTCCAAGGACATAGTTAATACAGAAATGGTTGGCACTTTACAAATGTTATTAGTCGCATCTTTTGCTTTTCTGAGTTACAAACTCATTCTTTGGTCCATATTGGATTTACATTTTAGATTAAAATAAAATAATACATTATTTGATATATTCTTACGTAAAATTGTCCGTCATCCACTTCCGTCCGGACGTTCTCGAATCCCACAATCCACTGCGCCGCACCAGAAGTACGCCGAGTGCCATATTGGAATACCCAAGTAATGGGTGCTCCAATATGGCACCCACTAGTGGTACCAGGCCCTTGCGCAGTACCACAAGCGCGACACCTCTGGACCCCCTGCCGGCTACCCTAAAGCTGGACCCGCCGCCAGACCCGCTGTCAGATCCCCACCAGGACATGCCGCAAGAACCCTGGTAGGACCCGCCGCTGCCTGACTACACATGCCGGATCCAGCTGCTGCCTGCCCACCCATCTCCATGCAGTCACAGCTGCCAGGAAAGACCGCGGCTTGCGGCCTGTGCTTGAGATGGGGTGTGGGCACCCTCTGGTGGCGCCGCACCCCATCTCCAGCACAGGCCACAAACCGCTGTCTTTCCTGGCAGCTGTGACTGCACGGAGGTGGGTGGGCAGGCAGCGGTGGTAAAACACACACACACACTACAAAAATGCATGTACACACACATACATACATGTACTCATATATATACACACACAGACATGCACACATGTATAATGTCCCAGCATGCACTTACACATGCATGCACGTACTCACAAACACACGCATACACAGACACATGCACAGAGTATAATGTCCCAACATACACACACAAGCATGCATATACAGGCACGTGCATATACACACATATATATACATGCAGATATACACAAACACGCATACACACAGTGTAATGTCCCCATACACACTCATGTACACGCACATACACACATGCAAGCATTCACATACACACAAACACACATATGTACATGCATACACACATAGTATAAAAAACCCACACACACCCGTGCATACACACATGCAGATATACACGTGTAGATACATACATACACACACATACAAACACACATATACAAACACACAGTATAATGTTACCACACGCACATACACACATGCAAGCACATACACACAGACACGCATGCACACACAGTATAATGTCCCCCCACACACATACTCATACACACATGCACATGCATGGACATATACACACGCAATCACGCACATACACACAAGCACAAACATATGCACATACATGCCCGTGCATACCCACACGCAGATACGCACATCCACACCCAAACACATACATACACACATGCACACGTGCACAAATACACAGTATAATATCCCCATACACACAAACACACACCTGTACATACACACATGCAGATACACATGCACTCACAAACACACATGTGCATGCATATACACATAGTATTATGTCCGCACATACACATGCATGTGCATACACACATGCAAGCATGAACATACAAACATATACACACAGTATAATTTCCCCACACACATGTAGATACACAGATGCCATAAACATGCAAGCATGCAAATACACGCATACGCGTACACATATACAGACACATACATACACACAGTATAACATCCGCACACACACACAAATATGCACATACACACAAACACGCAGATACACGCACACATACATACACATGTACACACAAATACACATATACACACACAAGCATGCACATATACACACATATGCAAGCACTCACATGCACACAAACATGCACATACACAAACATGCATTTATGCATGCAGATACACACACACATACACGCACATACACACACAAACACGCATATGCACGTGCATACACATACACACAAATATGCATTCACACAGTATAATGTCCCCACACACACGCAGATACGCACATACACAAACATGCACTTAGGCCAGGGTCACACATACCATCCGTTTTTGGCTTAAATCTGTTTTTGAGAACATTTTGGACATTTTTTTTTGAAAGTCCAAAAATGCATATGCGTTAACACATGTTTATGTGTTAAATAATGCATGCATTTTTATGCAGCATCCCTAAAATACTGCTAGCAGCGTTTTTGGGGTGCTTTAAAAAACGCATGCGTTTTTAACATGGGGCCCTATGGGAGAAGTATGCATTAACGCATGATACTTATAGGTAATATGCGTTAACGCATGCATTTTTTGGGAAAAAATGACTAAGTCCCAAAAATTCCAAAAAATGTCCTGGACCACAGGGCACACTATTGCAACCCTTAGAAAAACGGATCCGCTTTTCTAAGGGCTCAAAAAAGCAGATTGGCATGTGTGACCCTGGTGATACACACAAACACACGCACATGCAAATACACGCAGAAGTACACACACATGCATACACAAACACACATGTACTCAAGCACCCACATATATGTGCATACATTCACACATACACATATGCACATACACAAATACATACAAACATACACATACATGCACACACATGCACACATATGCATAAATACACGCGCATACACACATGGCATGAATACAGGGGCGGACTGGCCCAGGTGGCAGGGGAGAAAGTGGTATAGCCCTCATCTAGGGCCTCCCTCAACAGAAATAGGCAGCTGACCATCCCCCCCCGGCCACCAAAAAATTCTGACAGCACCCCCCCCAGCCACCAAAAAATTCTGACAGTAGAACCCCCCTCCCCCCAGGCCACCAAAAAATTCTGACAGCGCCCCCCACAAACCACTCCCCCCCGGCCACCAAAAAAGTCTGACAGCAGCCACCCCCCAACCCTCCTGGCCACAAAAAAATCTGACAGCACTCCCCCACCACCCCCCCGGGACCTCACCTAAGAGCTGGCAGCCAAAACTGCCACCCGGAGTTAGTGTCGCCAGCCAGCCCCTGCCTGAATACATGCACACGTACGCATACACACGATGAGGTGTCTCTGTCTATTTTGTATGTAATAAAACATTTCTCTGTGTGTGTGTGTTTTTCTTTCTCCTTTACTCATACTGACGGCTGACATTAGCAATACAGCATGATATCAGCTGCCAAAAAAAAGCTTACATCAACCTCTTTATTACCCAGTCTGCCACAGCTACACGGAAGCTGGAAGAGTGGGGTAATCGCCAGTTTTGGCATCTCTCATAGAGGCGCCTATTCTGGGGCAGCTGCTGGCTGCAATTTTCAGCGTGGGGGGGCTCAGAACGCCTGTGCCTCACCACGCTGAGAATTCCAGCCCCCAGCTGTATGGGTTACCTTGGCTAGCAATAGAAAATTTGGCGGAGCCCACGCCAATTTTTTTTTTTAGTTATTTATTTAAATTACTAAAAAAAAATAAGGCGTCCCTGTATTTTTCATTACCAGCAAAGGTAACACCAGGGGTTGGCAGCCAGAAGCTGCTTGGTTTACCTGCGCTGGCAAGACAAAATACACCAAAGCCCTACACATTTTTTTATGAGGAAATTAAATAGATTGCCAGATTGAAACTTTATTATTAACCCCTTCCCCCTGCAGAAACAGGTTTTTAACTAAAAATACACTTACTTACATATATTGGGAGAAAGCACGGTGAGGTAGGGGGTGAGAGACAGCCGCTACCCCCAGCACCACAGAGCTGCCCCCATCGTTATGTCACTGCCCTCCCGATGCGATAGCATCGGGCCCACATCTAGTCTACAAATGATTACAAAAAATGTTCCGTATGGTTATCAACACGCCATCATGCTGACATTATTGTAAAAAAAAAACATTGATTGACCCCTGTTGTTGCATAGTAAAAGTGCATGGACCCTTTTAAGATATTTTACGTCAATGCTGTTATGGAAAATGTGTGGGTGCCCTTGAAAATGATCAGATAGGGAAGTATTTCTTACAGAAAATTATTTTAATTTCACGTTTTGTTATTCACATAGTTATATCATTTGTGTATATTGAAATACCACACAAAAAAATAGAGAATAAAAAGGCAAATTGGACATCACCGAACACAAAATCCGAACAATGGGCCAGAAAAAATTGTTGGCACCCTCAAATTAATATATGGCACCACACCTTTCAAATAAAAAACTGTCTTAAATAATTTCTTATACCCATCAACAAGCTTCTTACACTTCCCAGGTGGAATTTTGGACCACTCTTCTTTTGCAAACTGCACCAGGTCTCCCATATATGAAAGGTTTCTACTACCAACAAACATTTTAAGATATCTTGACACGTGTTCAATAGGATTTTGATCTGAACACATTGCTGGTCATTTGAGAAATCTCCAGCACTTTGTTTCCATCCATGTCTTTGGACGCAAAGCCAACTTTCTGACACTGAACACTACATTGAGACCAATTTGATAATCTTCAGATTTCCTGATGGCTTACACACAGTCAAGGCACCCAGTGCTAGAGTCATCAAACAATGCCAAAACATCTTTGAGCCTTCATCATATTTGAGCATAGGCACTGTCTTCTATTTTATGTAGGTCTCATTCCATTTTTAGTAAACAATAGAATGATGTGCTTTACCAAAAAGATCTGTTTATATCTCATCTGTCTTCAATAAGTTTTCCCATAAACTCTTTGGCTTACATCTATTTGGGCAATCTGCACTCTAGCTTTTTATGTCTCTGTGTCAGCAATGAGATCCTCCTGGGTCTCCTGCCATAGCCTTTCAATTAATTTGAATGTCTATTGATAGTTCATGATGAAACTGATACACCCAGAGCCTGCAGGACAGCTTGACTTGCTTTGCAACCTCATTGAGGTGGCTTATCCACTGTCCAGACTATCATTCATAGGACCTTTCCATCAATTTTTTAACTTGTCGTCCACATCCAGGTAGATTAGCCACAGTGCCATGAATTGAAAACTTCTTGATTATATTGCACACCATGGAAAAAGTAACATCAAGATCTTTGCAGATGGACTTGAAACCTTGAGATTGTTGATATTTTTCAACAGTTTTAGTTATCAAGTTTTTCAGACATTTCTCTTCTCCTCCTTCTGTTCTCCATGCTTAGTGTGGCTCACAAAGACACACAATGCAAAGATTGAGTCAGCATCTCCCCTTTTTCTGGCTTGGTTTAGGTGTGATTTTCATACTTCCCACACCTGTTTTCTTGCCACACCTGAGTTTGAACAACCATCACATGCTTGAAACAAAGTTTTATATATCCACAATTTTGGAAAGATGTCAACAATTTTGTCTCGTCCATTTCATGTGAAATTATGTCCAATTTGCCTTTTTTCTCAGTTTTGTTTTGAGTTGTTCCAATACACACCAAGGTAATAAACATGTTTATAACAAGACATATGTAATCGCAATAATTTTCTGAGAAAAATATTTCATTTGTTTGGAACAATTTCAAGCGTGGTAACACTTTTGGGCATGACTGTATAATTACTTTTAAAATGATCAAAATATCCCATTTTATCAGTATCTTTGTAGCTTCAGCACTCCACTGTTATGATTTTCATGGGTTCTCCCCAATTAAAGTAGGGGCTTAGTGGTACCAAAGCATGTTAAATCTTTGCCAGATACCTTGTATATGGCTGCCAAGGCATTTTATAATGAGACACCAGCGTGATACCTCTGCATCCTTTTACTAAAGTTAATCACCATTCATTTAAAATATACTGAAAGACAAAAAGTGTACAAGTACTGAAGATGCACATATACAGTGGAGAAAATAAATAGTTATTAAACTGCCAATTTTGCAAGTTTTCTCGCCTACAAAGTGTGGAGAGATCTGTAAGTTTTTTTAGGTACACTTTTGTGAGAGACAGAATTTAATACAGTAGAAAAACAGAACTTAATATTTGGTACATAAACCTTTGTTTGCAATTACAGGGGTCACATGTTTTCTGTAGTTCTTCACGAAGTTTGCACACACTGCAGCAGGAATTTTGGACCACTCTTCCACACAGATCTTTTCTAGATCTTTCAGATTTTGGGTTGTTGCTGGTCGACATTGGTTTTCAGTTCCCTCCAAAGATTTTCTTTTGGGTTCAGGTCTGGAGACTGACTAGGTCACTCCAGGTCCTTGAAATACTTCTTATGAAGCCACTCTATAGTTGCCCTGGCTGTGTGTTTCTGGTCATTGTCATGTTATAATACACATCCACGACCCATTTTCAATGCTCTTACTGAGTGAAGGAGGTTGTTGGTCAAAATCTTACAATACATGGCCCATCTATTGTCCCCTCAATATGGTGCTGTCCTGTCCTCTTTGCAGAAAAGCACCCCAAAGTATGATGTTTCCACCTTCATGCTTCACAGTTGGGATTGTGTTCTTGTGGTTGTACTCATCCTTCTTCCTTCAATCATGCTGTGTTGAGTTGACATAAAAAAGTTCTGTTTTGGTCTCGTCTGATCACATTTCTTTCTCCCATGCCTCCTCTGGAGCATCCACATGGTCATTGGCAAACTTCAAATGGACCAGGACATATGTTGCTGTGAGAAGAGGGACCTTGCGTGCCCATCAGGAATTTAATCCATGGCGCCGTAATGTTTTACCAATGGTAATTTTTGGCCCTTTAGTCCCAGCTCTCTTCAGGTCATTGACCAGGTCCTTTGATTTAGTTCTGGGCTGATTCCTAACACTTCTCAGAGTCATCCTTACTCACAAGATGAGATCCTGCATGGAGCCCTAGACCGAGGAAGATTGACAGCCATCTTGTGTTTCATCCATTTTCTTATAATTGCGCCAACAGTTGTTGCCTTCTCACCAAGCTGCTTGCTTATTGTCCTGTAGTCCTTCCCAGCCTTGTGCAGGTTTACAATTTTGTCCCTGTAGTCCTTAGCCATGGTGGAGAGGTTGGAGTGTGATTGACTAAGTGTGTGAACATGTGTCTTTTATACAGGTAATGAGTTCAAACTGGTGCAATTAGTACAGGTATTGAGTGCAGAGTAGGACGACTTCCTAAAAAATAACTAACGGGTCAGTGAGAGCCAGAATTCTTGCTGGTTGGTAGGTGATGAAATGCTTTTTTTCATGCAATAAAATGCTATTTAATTATATTAAAATCATACAATTTGATTTTCTGTATTTATTTCTTTAGATTCTGTCTCTCACAGGTTAATTGTACCTATGGTAAAAATTACACCCCTCTCTATTTTGTGTATTCGGAAAACTTGCAAAATCTGCAGTGTATCAAATACCTATTTTCCTCAATGTAGTCTCTTGTTTACCCTACTTCTGTTGGCTAAACTGCTTCTGTATTTTGTTCTCTTCTACTGGTAAGCATTCAATTAAATAATGCATTATCACATTTCTAATTGTTATTCATTACCATTATTCATGTAATAAAGTATCACAGACAGGATCTATCCCTTCAAGTGCTGTGTCTTAGTCAAGCCAATTATGATTAAATTACTTCATGTTCTGTGCTGTATCAACTAATTAAAGAGTAATTAATAAAATTATAATTCCATTCGATAGCACTGTCTACAGCTGGTTCTGAGAGCAAAATGCTGTTTGACATCTGGCTAAATGGTTAGCTTGTAGGATATAAAACTACTAAACACCTGGTTGGAAACTAGAATCGGAAAGCATTTCTGGGCAATTATCTGCTCCAAGGTGTCATTGAATTTATGAGCACACCTTCTACTTCAAATATAATCCACAAAGTCCTTTTTAACTCGAATCAGTCCTTAGGGGGTACTGACTAATAATGCCTGAATTACTAGGTTTTTATCACTTTGCTATGCCTTTTTACACTAAGTAACATTCATTTTACACTTTTTGCCATTAATGACTGCCTATGATATTTCACTTTGGAAGAATTAGAAAAATATATGTATTTTTTTGTAAAGCATGTAAACAAATTTCTGGCATTTCAATTTTCAATAAATATAATGAAGGTCTTTTTTTATAAATTTCACTTACAGTATTAGTGTTCAATTAGAGAAGAGCACAAGATTTATTTTTCACAACTATAAGCTATTGTTTAACTGACTGCCTTCAAGGTGAAAACAAGTTATCAAGAGTTCATTCATGACCTACCTGCATCTTGTGTATAACGGCATGATAAGACTCTGTTTGCTCTTTACTTTTGCATTACATTGTGTTTTTTTATGCAATCACTGAAAAATAAAAAAATAATTTTGCCACAATTCTCCAAAATTTTAACACGTGCAGTGCGGTTATACAAGGCTTGAATAGAAAGTAATGCCTCAACTTTGTAACTCCTCAGCGAATGGCAGCACTGGTATGTGCCAAGTACTGGACTTTCAGTAGTCTCTCCTCTACAGAACCAATTGCCGGGAAGCCTTAACAATGAATGGATGTTACGTAAAGAATGGAACCATGCGCATATGGTCGGCCAATGAGATTTAAGCAACGTGCTGCCATTGAATTCTTGACAGCAGGATAATAATGAATAACAAGGTCCAAAAGGAAAAGGGAAATGTTTTCCTACAGCATGACAATGCCAGACCACACACTTCACATGCCACCAAAGCAGAACTTCAGAGACTGAAGCTCACCATGGCATCCTCCATACAGTTCTTATTTGGCACCGTCTAACTTCCATCTGTTCATGATAATGAAAGAAAATCAGCAGGGACATCACTATGCATCTGATGAGAAGCAGAGAGAACTGTGAGAAGCTGGTTGTGGAAACAGAGTGCGATTTCTTTCATGATGGCCTCAGAAAGCTTGTTCGAAGTTACGAAGGTGGAGATATTACTTTCCATTCAACCCTGTTAAAAAAAAATATAAAGCAGTGACCAATACAGCTACCCTTCTGTTCAATAAGAGTCATGAGAGCTTTCCATCCATGGAGTCTTTCGTTTTGTTAATCTTTTAAAGATCAACTTTTTGGGCAACACCAATCCCATCCTTCCAAACACTAGTCAGAAAGGTTTCTTCCTGTATAAGAAGGGCCACAAGTTCTCAATAGGGTTAGATCAGGTGAGGAAGAGGCCATGTCATTATTGTTTCTTCTCTCAAAGCAGTTACTGACTAACCAAGCAGTAGAGCCCTTCAATACATGCAATGAAGCACTGTCCTGCATAAAAATCATAGTTTCCTTGAAAAATGCAAACTTTTTTTGTACTAATGATTGAAGATGATGTCTCATAAAAAATGGCAGTAGATTTGGGAGTTTATTTTAACTCTATCTTCAACCCAACAATGTCCATACTAGCTCCCTTTAATAATATCAGCTCATAGCAGTACCAAACTCACATTTCGGATGTCTGAGTGGAGTGTCTGTGTGCATTACTGATTCAGCCATGGACCGATCCATCTGGTCCAATGATAGTCACTCTCGTCTCATCAGTCTTTAAAATCTTTGAAAAATCTGTCTTCAAATATTTCTTGGTTCAGTCTTGACATTTCAACTTCTGTGTCTTGTTGGATTTCAGCCTTCCTTACCCTGACCATACTGTATATCAAAGAACTGAACACCTTGTATGTCTGGGATATCTGAGGAGGTTACATTTCTGGAACATGGCAGTACAGGAAGATTATGGGTTCTTAGATACTAGTTATTTAATTTTTCCTAACTCCTAAAAGACTGCCAATACGCATTACCATGACTGTCATTAGGGGGCCTCATTCCTGTACTGCTGTTTTAAAATGGTATCTAAGTGTTAAAAGGGAGTTAAAAGACCCCCTTTTATAAGCTTGGCTCCCCGCATTTGTAATCTCAGGTGACAATCATTACCATTATAACCTTAGGTCATCTGTTGACCCCAGGGTATGGTGACCTGTTATATCCTTCTGGATGCAGTGCATGAGATCAGTGATCAAGGTAAAAAATATTAATGTCACACACTGGGACTAAGGCTGGGGTCACATATGCGGTAATAATTGCAAATCCTGATCTAGTTTTCAGCTTTTAAAAAGCTCAAAACTGGAGCTGGAAACGCTTCTCTTAGGAGCCCATTATGGTAACCGGATTGCTTTACAAACAATATGGTTACCAGCTCCGGCTCTGCAGCCTGCGTGAAAAATCATGCAGGCTGCAGTTTTCAGAGCGGTTCTAGCCTCCACAATGCGGTAACCGTATTGCTCAGTATGTGTAATCCTGAGCAATGCACTTACCGTATATACTTTGCTTATCCCGGCTGCCGCCGGGATAAGCAAGATGTTACACTGTAAGAAAACCTTTAATACTAATGAAAATTGTGCCCTACATGTCTCTAGGGGGTGCCCACCCCCCCTAGAGACATGCTACCTAATCAGGTGGGCATGTTATGGGTTAATATCTTATGTACAGTAAGCCGGCTCCTGTCGGCTCTGTACAATTCTGTGAATGAAGCCGCAGCTCCCATGTGAGCTGCGCTCATACTATACGTAATGTACATATAGTATGTGCACTGTCCGAGGTCCTGAAGGCTTTTACAGTAGATGTATGGGCTGTGCAGCTCATAGATCTAATGTAAGAGCCTTCAGGACCTCGGACAGTGCACATACTATATGTACATTATGTAAAGTATGCGCGCAGCTCACATGGGAGCTGCGGCTTCATTCACAGAATTGTACAGAGCCGACACGAGCCGGCTTACTGTACATAAGATATTAACCCATAACATGTCCACCTGAGTAGGTAGCATGTCTCTAGGGGGGCTGGGCACCCCCTATAGACATGAAAGACACAATTATTATTAATATTTATTCTATTTTCACAGTGAGAACAGTTTGCTCATCCCTGCGGCAGCAGGGATGAGCAAACTGTACGGTAACCGGATTGCTCCGGATTACACATCCTGAGCAATCCGGTTATCGCAATGCGGTTCCCTCCACGCATTTTTCATAAAAAATGTGTGGGAACGCAATTGCGTTCACCGCATCAGGATCTGGATGCGGTGAACGCAATTGGGCTATCAAATGTGACCCTAGCCTAAGTAAAAACATAAAGAAAGTTAAATAAAATATGTAAAAAGGTAAGAAAAAAATAGGCAAAAGGTGTATACAAATACCCGTTTCAACACTAAAAATGTTGCCATTGAGTTAAAACAAAAATAATTTTATAAAGTATACATAATTATAATTACGGCATATTGAATAATCAGACATTTTATGCTGCATACTGACGATCAGTAAAAGCACTGTTGTGGTCACAGCGTCAAGCCACAATATGGATCACTTGGCAAAACAATAAAGAAGTTACAGCTCTCAGAATATGGAAATACAAAAATTATTGTGTGTAGCATATTGTTTTTAGGGTGTAAAGTAGCAAGGCATACAAAAGCTGTTTGGTATTGCTGTATCCATAGTGACCCAAAGAATAAATTGGTCTTATCACTTTTTACCATACGTCACAAAATTCAAATAAAAACAATAACTGAACTGAAAAATCAACATACAAAGCGATCAAAAAATGTAAATCCCAAAATTGTACCAAAAAAATCTACAGCTTGTCTTGTAAACAATAAACCCTCATACAGTTCTGTTTGCAAAGATAAAAGGTTACACGTCTCACAACAGTGTGACAAGAAACCTATTTGTTATAAAAAAATAAGCATTTGAAAAAGAAAAAAAATAGATATATATGAATACGATATTGCTGTATTCGCACCGACCTAATAAATAAAGTGGTCTTATCACTTATTCTATATGATGATCTGTATGAAAATAAAAATAAGAACTATTCTTGTATTGTTCTCTATTTGATCAGTCTACCTTCCAAAATCAGTTTACATTTATTCTGCACTGTCTGCTGAGTAGGATGAGTTAGGGGTTTATTGGTAACATTTTGGGATATATAACATTTTTTGATTGTTTGCTGTATAAAGCTAGGATCACATTATTGTTTCTATACTCAGCACTTACGTTGGAATTTCCATGTCAATCCCAAAAACTGAAATTTAGACCAAACTACAAAAAAAACTACTCACTATAATGAGGCAGATGGAGCCACTTTGGACTCCATCTGGTCTGTTTTGGTGGAGTTTTTAGCACAGAAATGTGGACGATCACACAAGTGTGCACACCTAAAATAATGGATACCATCGGAACAGATGCTAAACGGAGTCCAAAGTGTCTCCATCGCCTTATTATAGTAACTGGTTCTGATGGGGGTTTCACCTGAATCACATTTGGGGGGATTTTCATGGAAACTGAAATGTAAGTGCAAAAGCAAAGAACACAAGAAAGTGATCCCAGCTTCATACTGAGAGCGATCTAAAAATGTTATTAACCCAACATGGTATCAATTTAACCCCTAACATTAATTTATTGTCTACAACAATCCGGTTTTAACTTAGAACTTTTTCCAGCACCGCATAGCGTTACCGCTATGCGGTGCTGGAAAACGCAGTCCCTAGTTACCCTATGTTTACCTTAACTACCTGTCACACAGGCAGCTGCTTGGAGTGAACTTTACAGCGCCGCACAGGAAACGTTGCAGACGTTCTAAGTTAAAACCGGATTGTTGTAGGCTAGGGTCAAAACGGAAATGGGACCCTAGCCTTACTGCTAAACTTTTAACCTTTCTAACATTTTAACAAAATAAAATTATAATTGAAGAATGATGAAGATGTAGACATGCAGGAAATGTAATTATTTGTACAGCATGACTAAGGCTAGGGTCACACTTGCGTTTTTTTGTTTTTTTTTTTAAATTCTGATTCCGTTTTGAGCTTTCAAAAAGCTCAAAACCGCATCAGGAAACGCTCCTCATAGGAGCCGATTATAAAAACTGGATTGCATGTAATGCAATCCGGTTACTGGCTCTGGCTCTGCAGCCTGTGTGAAAAATCAAGTTTTTGGAGCGGTTCTAGCCTCTGCAGTGTGGTAACCGCATTGCTCAGGATGTGTAATTCTGAGCAATGCCGTTACCGTATACTTTGCTTATCCCAGCTGCCGCCGGGATAAGCAAAGTGTTAACACTGTACAAAAAGCTAAAATATTAATAAAAATTGTGCCCATCATGTCTCTAGGGTGTGCCCACCCCCTAGAGACATGCTGCCTGCTCAGGTGAGTATGTAATGTATTAATAACTCCTGTACAGTAAGCTGGCTCCTGTCGGCTCTGTACAATTTTATCAATAAAGAAGTGACTCCACTGACAGCTGTGTGCATACTATACGTAATGTAAGTATAGTATGTGAGCGGTCCGAGTTCCTGTATGCTTTTACAGTAGATCTATTGCGTTGTGCTGCCCATAGATCTAATGTAAAAGCCTACAGTACTTCAGACAGTGCACATACTATACGTACATTATGTATAGTATGCGCGCAGCTCACAGGGAAGCCGCGGCTTCATTCAGAAAATTGTACAGAGCCGACAGGAGCCGGCTTACTGTACAGGAGTTATTAACACATTACATGCTCATCTGAGTGGGCAGCATGTTTCTAGGGGGGGTGGGCAACCCCTAGAGACATGATGGGCACAATTATTATTAATATTTTAGCTTTTTGTACAGTGTTCACAGTTTGATGAGCAAACTGTACGGTAACCTAATTCCTCCGGATTACACATCCGGAGCAATCCGGTTACCGTATTGCGGCTTCAGCACACATTTTGCTTTCAAAATGTGTAGGAAGCCAATTGCGTTCACCGCATCCGGATCTGGATGCGGTGAACGCAATTCTCTGTAAAAGTGTGGCCCTAGCCTAAATGGTTTAGGAATAAAAAAAAACACAGTTTGAGAATTGCAACACTTTTTCCAAAATACTGATATTTTCACAAATAAAACAAAAAATATTGACCTAAATTTAATAATAACATAAAGTACAATGTGTTGTGGAAAAACTAACTCATCATCACCACATAACCACACATCCAAGCCCTCCCCACTTCCTGCCACCTCCAACTCAAATATTTCGAGAATCCTTCCTTTCCTCAACCTTCAATCTCCTAAACTACTACTTTATGCCCTCATAATCTTCTGTCTCGACTATTGCAACCTCCTCCTCTGTGACCTCCCTGCTAACACTCTCGCACCTTTCCAATCTGTCCTTAACTCTGCTGCTCGACTAATCCACCTCTCTCCTCGCTGCTCCTCCACTTCCCCCCTCTGCAAATCTGTTCACTGGCTCCCAATTCCCCAGCATATGCAATTAAAACTACTATCATTGATTTACAAAGCCATCTACAATCTGTCTCCCCCATATATCTCTGATCTAATCTCCCGATATCATCCGACTCGCAATCTCCAGTTCTCCCATGACCTACTCCTTTTCGACACACTTGTACGTTCTTCATCTAGCTGCCTGCAAGATTTCGCCCAAGCATTACCCATCCTCTGGAACTCTGCACGCCAACACATCCGACTGTCCCCTACACTCAGAACATTCAAGTGGAACCTGAAAACTCATCTTTTCAGAAGAGTTAAAGCCTTTGATGACCATGGTGCCATCTCACCACCACTGGACCCGGCGCTCCACCACCACTGGACATGGGCTCTCCATCACCGTGTGAGCAGACCCAACCTACTGTTTCCCTCCTCTTTGCCCTGTAGAATGTAAGCCTGCAAGGGCAAGGTCCTCTCTCCCCTCTGTATCAGTCTGTCACTGTTAGTTTGTTCATTGTATTTTTAACTTGTTTGTATGTAACCATTTCACATGTTTAGCACCATGGAATCAATGCTAAATCTATAAATAATTATTATTATTAATAATATAATAATAATAATAATAATCTTCATCATCATCATCATCATCATCACTGGGATTCATTGAAGCATTCCAGAGTTATAACCTCATGAATGGATGGATACTTGGCAGAATTGAAAAAATGTGGTCTGGTCATTAAATTGGCTAGGTCTCTAGGGGCTAAATCTTTTGCCGTTAATGGGCGTTGTTAGTTGCGACCTTGTTGGCTATTTTCCTCAAAATCTTTAATTGTTCTCTGATCACATCCAATACATTATCAATTTCAGGAGTGCTACATCTATCTTTAAGACATTCGGTTTATACTTCTTAAAGGCAGGTTAATCTCTTTTTGACCCAATCTACCTAAAAACGCAAAACTTGATAAAGGATGTAGATATCCTCAGGATACATCCTCCCTCATAACACAAATACACATCACCTAAAAGGCTTCATTCAATAACCATTCAAGATTATTATTATTATTATTATTTATATAGCATCATTAATTTCATGATGCTGTACAGAAAGGGGATTCATACAAAAAAACAATTTAGGTTACAGTAAACAAATTAACAATACCGGTACAGAGGGAAGAGGACCCTGCCCTCACGGACTTACATTCTATATGATGATGGGGAGGAGACCGTAGGCTGGGGGTTGTGGCAGCTCCGTGGTAAGCCTCTCCAGTGGTGGTGGTAAGGCTTCTGCTCTAGCAGTGGTGGTGGAGTGCTAGCTTGGAATTGGAAAATATGCATAAAAATGATGATATGGGAAAACACTTGCCTAATAATTCTGCAAATAGTGTAAAAGGAATCTGCCCCAGGTTGTTTTTAATATAATCTGATTGATGTAGGGACAGAGACTCTGACTCTAGTGATGTGTCGCTTACTGGACTGTTTGATGTACAGTAGATTTAAAAAAATCACTGTTTTCTCTGATTAAGATATCTGAATACCGAGTCCTGTATAATTTGCCCACACTCGATTGCTAGTTTTCTATGAACACTGGGCATAATCTGAAATCTACTAATTAGTGGTGGGGCAGGGTTACAGAATGCACAGGGACTACATGGCACAGAACAACTAGTCCTCTAATAATAATCTTCTGCTGATAAAACACTGATTTTATTGAAAATATAACAAGCAGCCTAATAAGTGGCATCATTGGAATCAAAATCTTCAACCCTGCATTATGCTGCTCAAAGACTAAGTAGATCAAATCTGCTGATATATTCCCATAAATAGGGAATGTGCAGCCGCAATATCAGCAAGGCAGCGAGATAGCATTGACCGTGACCTGCAAGTTAATAGTTTAGAAGACATGAAAGGTTTCTTTTAAGTGATTTAGTAATATAAAAGCTGTTTATTACAGTGAAACAGACTCTGAAAATTTTGATACATTTTGAACATGTTGGTATGATACTCATGAAAGCAAAATGTTTTATGCACAAATATCTTGGTAGGTATGTTGCCAATGGAATTTGTTTCTTTGATGTCAAATCCAAGCAAGTAAAGGTACCGTCACATGCGGCAATATTGCTAGGCAATTTCACTGGCAATTTGCTGGTTGCAGTGAAATCATGGACACATTGTTCTATTTTGTTGCTGTGTACAAATAGAACAATGTGTCCATGATTTCACTGCAACCAGCAAATTGCCAGTGAAATTGCCTAGCAATATTGCCGCGTGCGACGGTACCTTAAAGGTACCTTTACACGCTGCAACTACGGTGCGGAAACTGAGAGGCAATCTGGATTTCCGTCACCTTTGCCATTCAATTCCTACGAAATTGCGGCGTGTATTTGTGGAACCCGGTGGTGATTTTGAAAGTTGCTCCCGGTTGCGATTTCAGAGCACTGCTCCAAAACTAGAAGAAACCATGAAGGGAAAATTCCCTGCTTTTGGCGTGTGAAGGGGCGATAGGGATGGAATCAGTGTCACCTATTGATTTCCTGGAGGCGTGCCACAGTGTTCTGGAGACCGCCCCCCCAGCGATGATTGGTGGGGGCTACTGTGTTTCCATTGGCTGACCCTTCACAGGGCGACATATTTGAAGAGCTGTCCATTCACACTACACAATTGCAATGGCGTCATGTATTAGCCAGCCTTCCTGCACAGGCTGGCCAATCATGATGCTATTGCGTTGTCTAATCAGCGTGTTTGGGGCGCGGAATACACAAGTCTGTCACGCCTATGTTCTTGCGGCGCTTAACATGTACGCCCACATTCCTTTGGGGATTGCAGCGTGTGAAGTGGCGTCGGGAGTCTACCGGATGTTTCCCGCAGTTTCTGTGGCAACTTCCAGGGAGCCACGTTCCCTTGGGTTGACGGCGCAATTGCAGCGTGTACATGCGACTTCGGCGTTCGGAGACAACCGTCAGAAACGTGCATGCGCACATTATGTTGCCTCCGATCGCCGCCAAAAGTTGCGGCGTGTAAAGGTACCTTTATAGATGGTGCTTTGGATAAATGGGTTGCCCTAAGATAAGTCATACTCAAAAATGTTGGCACCTTTGGAATTGTCCCAGTAAATGTAGTATTTCTCCCAGAAAATTATTGCACTTACACATGCTTTGTGATAGACCTGTTATTTAATTTGTGTTTGTTGGAACAACACAGAAAGAGAAAAATGGCAAGTAGGACATAATTTGACACAAATACACCAAAATTGGCCAGGCAAAATTGTTGACACCTTTCCAAAATTGTTGGTGAACAACGTTTTTTTCAAGCATGTGATGCACACTCAATCTCCCAGTCGCAAGTAAGAGGTGTGGGCAATGTGAAAATGACACCTGAAACCAGATAAAAAAGAAGACGTTTACTCAATGATTGTATTGTGTGTCTGTGTGTACCACACTAAGCATGGAGAGCAGACAAAGGAGAAGAGAACTATCGAAGACTTGAGCATCAAATTTTGGAAAATATCAACAATTTTAAAGCTAATAGTCCTTCATCAAAGATCTTGATGTTTCTTTATCCATTGTGTGCTACATAATCAAGACGTTTACAATCCATGGTCCTGTAGCTAATCTCCCTGGATGTGAACGGCAGAGAAAAATTGATGAAACATTGCAACGCAAGATAGTCCAGATGGTGGATAAGCAGCCCCAATCAAGTTCCAAAGAAATTCAAGCTGTCCTGTGGACAGAGGGTGCATAAGTGCAATCGCAAAATATCCATCAACATTTGAATTAAGTGAAATGCTATGGCAGGAAACCCAGGAGGACCTCACTAATGACACAGAGACATAAAAAAGCTAGACTGTAGTTTGCCAAAATGTACCTGAGTCTGCCAAAATCATTCTGGTAAAGTGTCTTCTGGACCGGTAAGACCAAGATAGAGCTTTGTGGTAAAGCACATAATTCTTCTGTTTACTGAAAATGGTTTGAGCCCTACAAAGAAAGAACACAGTAACTACAGTCAAATATAGTAGAGAATCAAAATGTTTTGGAGCTGATTTGCTGCCTCTGGCACTGCGGGGCCTTGACTGTGTACAAGGCATAATGGAATCTGAAGATTATCAAAGATTTTTGGGTCACAATGTAGTATTTGCGTACTAGATCAAGGGTCTTCCAGTAGGGGTCAACAGCCCCATACATACTTCAAGAGAAACCAAGAAATGGATGGAAACAAAGCTGAAGAGTTTTGAAATGACAATCTGTCCAGATTTACATGCCATTAAACACATGTGGAGAGATCTTAGAATTTCTGCTGGGAGAAGGCATCCTTCAAATATGAGCGACCTGGAGCTGTTTGCAAAAGAAAACTGGTCCAAACTGTCATTTGAGAGATGTAAGAATCTTGTTGATGGCTATATCAAGTGATTAATTGCAGTTATTTATTCCAAAGGATGTGCAACCCGACATCGAGTTGAGGGTGCCGATGATTTTGTCCTGCCCATTATTGGAGTTTTGTGTGAAATTATGTCCAATTTGCCCTTTTTTTCTCAGATTTGCTTTTTTGCTGTTTCAATTCACACCATGGAAATAAACTTGGGTATGACAAACCTGTGTAATTGCAATAATTTTCTGGGAGAATTTCAAGGGTTCCAAGACTTCCAGGGATAAATGTATGTATGTAAAATGCCGGATACAGGTTTCAGTACAACTAAAACAAATTAAAGGGATCCTGTCACCCCCAAAACACCTCCTAAGCTCTTAAAAGCTGTCCCTAGTGCATATTAACACTTTCCCTACACTCCTTTTTGCTCCTAAATGCACCTAATCAAAGTGAAGAAAAACGTTTTATAAGTACCTCATTATTGATGCTAATGAGTGACTATGGTATTCATAGTCACTCATCCAGGCAGCCCCTCTTCATGATATCACGCCTATTCAGGCGTGATCTTCCTAATAGATTCAAAATCGCGCCTCTCTGCGCGCCTCCCCACTCTCCCATTACGCACGGGCTTCAGTGGGGGCATTATGACGCGATTCGCGTCATTTCCTGGCGCCGGGTGACGTAGTACACCCGCGCCGCTCGCTTTGAGCTTCAAGTGCCTCACTGCGCATGCGTGCGGGAGCCGGAACAGAGCGGCCGGCGATAGGGAGACACAGGCACAGAAGAGGATTCCATTCCTCATAACAACAGTACGGCGGTCCCATTACAAACCCCTAACTTAGGGGACTTATAAAACGTTTTTCTTCACTTTGATTAGGTGCATTTAGGAGCAAAAAGGAGTGTAGGGAAAGTGTTAATATGCACTAGGGACAGCTTTTAAGAGCTTTGGAGGTGTTTTGGGGGTGACAGGATCCCTTTAAATTTACCCTCCATTCTAGTGCTTCATCCCTTCTGGTATATTGGTTAGATTAGCTGCAGATGGCACAGTCTCATGCTGCATGAGACACCTGCAGACGATCACTGGGTGCAGTAGTAAACAACTTGAGACCACTGAGGCCAGTGATTGGCTGCATGCATCAAGGAAAGTATACAATCTGTCAATATAAACTTCATATTGGTAGGGAGCAATGGGTACATAAGACTGGAATAGAAGGTATAATTTAATTGTTTTAGCTTTACGGCTGTCTGTGTGCAGTGTGGTACATATTTTAGAAAACCCTATTTTTGTTTCACTGAGGTGACCTCTATAATGTGAATTTTTAGATTAAATTTTTGCCTGTTGGTAGTCACATCATATTATATCACTCGGTGTACTTTTTACAGTTTTTCCGAGCTCTCTTCAGCTGAATTGCTTTAAACTGATCTAAAAAGAAAGGATAGTCTGAGAACATATCTCGATGTGAAACATCTACTGTACTATGTACTACAACCATTCCATTTCCTATAAAGTTTCAAACAACCAATAATGCTTTGTTTAGAATTCAGAGACGCTGTCTTGACTAGCACAGAAGGAAGCTATGCCACGTATCATCCAAGTTAAAACAACATCTTTAGAAATCACGGCAGGGTGGCTGTTTACTCAAAAGGCAAAGATGCTGATTCTTGCAGAGCTGAAAAGAAGTTGAATCTTTGTAGTTATTGTTGCATCATATTTTGCATTACACTTTCCCAATGTTGTGCACATTTCTTGTAGTTTAGTCCTTGGGCTGAATGATGTAAGCCACAAGTGCAATATAAAAGTAAATATTAATAGTGCCATTACAGCACACTTCTGGCATCTAGGGCAGGCTGCCAGGGTTATAGATTTGATCGACTTTTGCTCTTGAATTACATAAAACATTTATACTGATAGCAAGTTTTCTACTTAAAAGTGTATACGGTACTTATTTTCTTCTTATTTTCACGTAGCTCTTTGGACACTGTAAGAATTACTATGTAAACTTTGAAATTGAGTATATCATTGGTGTATTGATACTTAAACCAAGTACATAGCATTAATTAGGCAAACCCACGGTAATTTGTAGGGGATCTATATTATATGTTTATCTCCCTTTACATAGAGTTTTTTTTTTGAAGAACTCCACCTTTTGCTGTTTTTTCACATGATGTTCTTTTTTTTCATGAAAACAGGCTGCTACTAAGTTTTCTATAGATCAAAAAATTTGACTTTTTGTGGTGTATGTTATTTGGGTCTCTGGCAAATTTATTTTTCAAACTTAGCATTGAATGTCTGAAAAGAATCTACAAAAAATACTGTATACGGTTTTTCTAGATGTTTACAAGCCTTTAAACATGCAGCAAAAATAATTTGAAAGGAATCATAAAGTTGTCTTTAAAGGGAACTGTCAGGTCGTTCTACCCTCTTAAGCTATCCTGTACCTTCAATAAACAAAAGATAATTGCGCTCCCGTAGGGAGAACCTGGTGTCTAGTGGGGGCAAATTAAAGGGAGAATGAGGGATCTCCTCTCACCTGTGATGGTTGTACGACTCCACACAACCTCAGTGTAGCGTATGGCTCAAAAGACCTCCAGCATCGGCTCTACTCTGACAAAGCTCATGCCAGCTTCCTGACCAGCTCCTGCCTTGCTCTGATTGGATGGAACAACGGTCACTTGACTCACGAGTCACTGGTCACGGTCTGACATCACCATAGGTTCTATCAGTCAGGGACGCTTGGATAGGATTAGCCGTGCCTCTCTGCAGCTCCATTAACAACACACCCAGAAGGGTTGTTGTGCAGAATTAAGGAAAGAAAGGGTTACTGGCTAAGAGTGCTGGGGGGCCTACCTGAGGAAGACAACAATCCGTTACGGAAACACGTTGTGGTAAATAAACGTAGTAACCCATAAGTAATCTCCTTATTTGTCCCTGCACCTTGGTAGCTGTTCCCTAACCATCCCTCTTGACCTAAACATGCCCTATAAAGATTTAGAAAAATGCTTTTTACTTACAAGCAGTCTCCATCGGAGACTGGAAAGGCAGGCTCCAGGGCTCCATTGTCCTCTCCTCGCTGGCTCTCGGGACACCCCGCTGGGCGTCATCAGTCTTTCTGTTTTTACATCTCCTTTTGAATATCCCGCCTTCTCTGCTGGAACTAAATATTAAATAGCTCAATAAGCTCCAACACTGTAACACCAGACATAGCCGACAGACAACACTGGGAACAAAACAGATCTTTTTTATTTAAAAAATTTCAGAAAACATTTTTTAAAATTCAAATTCACAGGCTGAATTTTTCCCCAAAATTTTATTCACTGCTAATTAATTTTCATCACATTTCATGTTCTCTAAATGCCTTGAATATACATGTATAACATTCTGAAGTCTCCAACTCCTTTCAAGCCCTTTAATGTAAGCACAACTGTACTAATGTCAAAGTGACTTCAACATATATAGGTATGAGTAATTGTATGGTAACCACCCTTCAATGCTGTGCTATCACACACTGTAGCTATAGAATTTGTTCACTTTAGTTTGACTGCATTTCGATAAAGACTCCTTCAGATGTCAGTTCTTTTGCATATGAATTCTGTCCGTTTTTCAAGGATATTATTCATACCTATTACAATCTATAGGGCTCTCCACATAACCAACTACTTTTGTAGATAATCATGGAAAAATAAGACAGCACCAAGATGATATTTGTGTGCTTTTTCATGGACTGTTTGATAGGACAAATTCTAAAATCTTCATGACTTCATTTTCATCTGAGAAAATAAAATGAAACTATGACCAAACTATTATAGGAACAACAGACACATTGGCCAAGCTGTAAGGGTAAATTCAATTACTTTCTCCTACACATTCAGTGGTACCTCTGGGATTGTGTCCAAACCCTTGCAAAATGGGAATCGGAAGTTTGTGCCAACAGGGACATTGACTTTAATGGTGCAGACGACGTCATTATGTGCTCTTCCATGCTGCATTTTTGGGAGTATACCTCTACAGCAGGTGAGCACCCACACACAGTCTACAATGTCTAGGTGTCCACCTGAAGTAAACGTATAGTCCCCAAAATGGTGCACAACAGAGCACACGGTGGCTCTGTCTGCACCACTAAAGTCAATGGCGCTGTCAGTTTGTTTGTAAGCCAAGACCACTGAATGTGTAGGAGAACGAAATATTAAAGTACCTTAATAAAAATGAGAACACAAACACAGTTGAAGAAGTAAAAAGCTGAGAAAATGTTTTGCACCACTTTTAACACTGGCCACCCATTATAATGGTATTGTACATAGAACCACGCAGGCTTAGTAAATAAGGCAAAAATATGGTGCTTGCTTCAGTCTATTTCATAGTTCATCATAGATAGAAGAAAAAATAAAAGCAAGATCCCCATTTGCCATTAAACCACTGACTTTATTCAAGTTACATTAAAAACACATGTAGCGTCTGCACGAAACAGCTGTTGTCCTTACAATACATCTCTATATCTCTTGATCCTACATGTCATTTTAATGGAACTTGAATAAAGTTGGTTGTTTTATGGCAAATTGTACGTGCCGCTTTTATTTTTTCTTCTCTCTAGAAAAACACAGATGGAACTTAAACCGATTTTGATGTATGAGAAAAATTACTAAAGTTTGAAAGAGTCATATCTATATATATCTATTACTGTAAGTTGTGATGTCCTCTGACTATCCAGATTCACCTCAAAATGACTGTTACAATACCTGCCTCAGCTATTTTTTTTATAGATTATAGCATTCACTCTTGTTTGACTGTGCTATTCTATTTGAAGTGATATAGGGAAGCCCTGCCCAGTCACGCCCAAGGTCAAGACCGCATTTTTGGCTGATGCAATCTTCTGCATTGCGAAAAATAGTGGTGGGCATGTTATACAATGTTCAGAAAGTGAATAACACATTGTTCAAAAAACATTTGATTTGCTTCAAACCGATTACGTAGCTAATTTCTACTGAAAACCCTGTTTTATATTCACTAGTATTAAACATCCTTTTTTTTGTTAATTTTATTAACTCAGGCTGCTTAATGTGAATATGATTTAGATTACATTTCTAGATGTCTTCTATTTCATTAGAAAAAGTGTCATCCAAGGTAAAATATTCAGGACAGAGACAATGAACGAGGTCAAATGAAAGTGAGACTATCTCTCTAATATTACTGTAATATGTAGAAAATATTGTCTTGAACCTGGCATATTTTTGTTAATATTAAAAATGTGGACCTCTTAAAGAAGCAGTTCCATATGCTTTAGTTTGCTATATATTGCTTAGTTTATAACACTGGACCCAGAGGAGCATCCCAGGAAGTGATAAAAATAGGTAGGTTGTAATCTACTGTGACAAAGCAAATAATCACAAAGATGGATGCGTTCAATACATATATTTCATATTTTATATTGCATCAAATCTTCATTTACCTTTACAACTTTACAAACCAAGGCCTTCATAGACGTCTGAGAAGCACATACGGGTAGTATCTATTTTTTTTTGTGGATGCTAGTACACTTTATAATCTATGTCTGTGAAAACCACAAGAGACAGGTCCATTTTTTGCTAGCAGGGAATATATATGGATCCGGAAAAAATATGACCACACAAGGATGAGAAGGGCCAATATAAGTCTATGGATCTATGAAAAACACATCCAGCACAGGGATGAAAAGGGCCAACATAAGTCTATGGATCAATGAAAAACACGTACAGCACATGGATGACTAGGGACAATAAAAGTCTATGGATCCATAAGAAACAGTAACAGCACGCAGAGGGAATCCTTTGCTGTTTGCATCAATATACGGAGTGGCATGCTTAGCACTGCAGCCTTGTAGTGCTGGGATTCTGGGTTGAAATACAACTAAGGACAACATCTGCAGGGAGTTTAGCATGTTTTCCCTGTGCTTGTGTGGGTTTCCTCATCCCACATTCTAAAGACATACTGATAGGATATTTAGATTGTGAGCGCCAATGGGGATGCTATTGCAAAAGTATGCAAAGCACAATGTTGTTATTATTATAATATTGCAATCTGTAGGTGAAGCTTTGTCATTGTTAACAATTTGTCATCATTAGTGATGAGCGAGTATGCTCTGCGCTGCTCGGTACTCGCACGAGTATCCCAGTACTCGGGATGCTCAGCGAGCACCGAGTACCGCCGAGATGCTCAGACTGATCGGTAATAATAAGCAATCTGACACACGTACACAGCTCCCTTCAGTGCACACAGTGAGCTGGCATCTCACAGAGAGCAGATTCATTGTTAGGATCCCTCTGGGGGCCACAGCAAGGTGTTGTATGTGTCAGCGATTTCAAAAAGCCGTCCTCCCGCCCTTTCCCAGCAATACTCGTTTTATAACCGGAAGTCTGTGGGCGGAGCCTGTCACTCATTGACTTACATTGGGCTCGGTGCTTGGCCGAGTACACGAGTATCTTGAGATGCTCGGCCAGAGCACCGAGCACCCGAGCATTTTAGTGCTCGCTCATCACTAGTCATCATTAACAATCCATCCATGGAAAAGACTAATGATGCATTGATTGTAAAAACCAATACATGGACTGCAAATTCATGGCACACTGATGCCATTCGTTTATTTATGTGATTAGCCTTAAAGGACTGGTCAATTTTTTATTTTTTGCACTTTCATTTTTTCCACCCTTTATCTAAAGAACCATAACTTTTTTCCATTGATATAGCTATATGAGGGCTTGTTCTCTTTGTAGGATGACTTGTACTTTTGAATGACACCATCCATTTTATCATTTGATGTATGTACTGGTAAGCAGAAAAAAATTCTATTTGTGGCAAAGAAATAGCAAAGAAAGTGAAATTCTGCAATTATTTTTTATGTGTTTTTAGGCTAGGGTCACATTTGCGGCAGAATTGTTAAATCCTGATCCGGTTTTGAGCTGTAAAAAAGCTCAAAACCGGATCAGGAACCGCTCCCCATAGGAGCCCATTATGTTAACCGGATTGCTCTACATGCAATCTGGTTACCGGATCCGGATCTGCAGCCTGCAGTAAACATCATGCAGGCTGCAGTTTTCGGAGCGGTATTGCTAACTGCAATGCAGTAATCGGATTGCTCCCGATGTGTAATCCTGAACAATGCGGTTACCGTCTACTTTGTTCATCCCTGCTGCCGCAGGGATGAACAAAGTGTTAAATGTTTATTAAAACATTAAATATTAATAGAAGCTGTGGACAACATGTCTCTGAGGGGTGCCCACCCCCCTAGAGACATGCTGTCCACTACTTTGGGCATGTGAGGGGTTAATGAGGCACTTATACTATTGCCAGCTTTTGTCAGCTTTGTACAAATTTCTGAATGAATGCGGCGGCTCCTGACAGTACAGGACATACTGTACGTAATGTAGGTGTAGTATCAGCCGCTGTCCTTGGTCCTGTAAGCATTAACATTAGGTGTATGCACCGCCATAGACCTAATGTAAATGCTTACAGGACCCTGGAAAGCGGCTGATACTATACGTATATTACGTACAGTATCTCCTGCACTGTCAGGGGAGCCGCGGCTTCATTCATAAATTTGAACAAAGCCGACAAAAGCCGGCAATAGTATATCTGCCTCATTAACCCCTCACATGCCCACAGGAGTGGACAGCATGTGTCTATGGAGGGTGGGCACCCCATAGAGACATGTTGCTCACAGCTACTATTAATATTTAATGTGTTAATAAACATTTAACACCTGGTTCATCCCTGCAGCAGCAGGGATGAACAAAGTAGACAGTAACCGCATTGCTCAGGATTACACATCCGGAGCAATCCGGTTACCACATTGCGGTTTACAGCACACATTTTTCCCCAAAAATGTGTGTGAAGGCAATTGCGGTTACCCCATCTGGATCTGGTCACCGCAATTACCTTTCAAAGTATGACCCCAGCCTTATATATATATACAGCTTTTCTATTACCATATAACTGGCAGTAGCATTTTCTAGGTCAGTAAAATTACATACACATCAAAAATGTTGTCACGCTTATAGATGGAAAGCCCAGGAGTTTGTATCTCCACTGAGTCCTAAGACACCAATCCCTTTTTATCTGATGGAGCACCTCTGATGCGACCTCTGAGGTTTCACTGTCACCACAGGAGGTCGGAGCAGATTTTTTTTTTAGCTGCCCAACAGGGTACAGCAAAAGGAGACCTCAGTATCCCAGTACCTGACGCCACGAGAAAGGAAGGGGAGCATGACCCCACATGGTGAGCAGACTGGGACCAACAGTCACAGTGGATGAGTCCAAGTACAGACAGTATAGCAAGTTGGAGGCACAGCAGATGGTGATGGCTTTTGGTTGCTGGCAGGCTTAGCAGATTGTGTAGGCTGGTGGTGTCTGTCAGACATGAATGGGCACAGCAGTTGTTTGTGGCTGGTGGCATTGGCAGGTAAGGATAGACAAGCATAAATTAGAGCTTGGCAACAAGACATAGAGCACAAGGGGATCTGACAACGAGCTAAGAGATCGCAAAACTAACTATACACATTAATCCCAATAAGGAAGGTTGCCTGAATATCCTGTTCCTCTATGCCATTTGAAAAATGGCACTTCTAGGTTAGGGTGCATTGGCCCTTTAAATCACAGCAAAGGAGCGCACCTGCACCCTCAGCATGCTCCTGAGATGCCCACTGAGTATGTGTGAGCCTTGGGAGCTGGCGAGCAGCAATGGAGTAGAAGAGAGCACAGTACTATGAGTGTTCCAGTGTCCCTCATGTGCGGAGAGACATGGCAAGTTGGCATGCGGCGGGTCCACAGACATGACGGTAGTTGTAACCCATGTTTAGTTTTTGTTTTATTTAATTGGTGATAAAAAATTAGAAATTTTGAAGAAGAAAAAAAAATGCACATAAGATTCTAGTTACATCACTGTTGGGAATCAAGATTTTTGCTATGTTTACTGGTTCATTGAAATTTCTAGAACTTGTGTCTTGAAAATGTTTGAAAGACCTTTGTTCATTAATGCAAAGCTAATCAATATTTAGCGAGTCCATTTCTTATTGATTAAGAGACTTTATTTTTGAGCAGTTTCATGTAGAAGTGTGCAGCAACATCATATTTTATAGGCTGTCATCGCAGCTTTTCAATCAGCATATCTGATCTGCTTTATTTGTCTTCTAGTCAATACTTGCCAGAATAAAACAGGTTCTAAAAATGTAGCAAACAATAAATTAGAGTTAGACAACTGTTTGTAGCTAAGAGATTGTGTACATTTGGCTGAATGAAATTGATCTAAACTTGGGGAGGCACTGTGAAGTCTTATAGAGGACCTGTCACCCACCTGGTGCTATGCTAACTGAATGCAGCACTGAATGCAGCGTGTCTGCTGCATTCAGGGAAGGGGGTCCCCCATGTCTGTAACCCCCCTGTAAGCTGTTAAAAAGACTTAATAATGTATACAGATTAGGAGTCCGGAGGGACTTTTCTGAGTAATGAGTCATTGCTGTTGCTGGTGTCCTCCCTGTATCCAGCCCTCTTTGTGCCACCTCCAGACCTCTCTTGCTCAGCCTCCTGTATGTGTGATCGCTGAGGGCTGGAGGTGGCACAGAGAGGGCTGGAGGCGGGGAATACACCAGCAACAGCGATGACTCATTACTCAGAAAGTCATCGCTGTTGCTGGTGTCCTCCCCTCCACCAGCTTTCTGTGTGCCACCTCCAGCCCTCTCTTATTAAGCCTCCTGTATTATCATCGCTGTTGCTGGTGTCTTCCCCACCTCCAGCCCTCTGTGTGCCACCTCCAGCCCTCAGCGATCACACATACAGGTGTCATATATGATACAGTCTATATAGAGTCTAATGCATGGGTATAATGAGACACATGAGACATACGCTTCTTAAGCAGCTCTTGTATTGCTTCATACAAGTTAGTGCATCAACAGGATAACATAAATGTAGTTGCAGAGTGCAAGGCAAACAACCAAGGACACCAGAGCATTAAAGCATAGCACAAGTCATTCAGTCTATTACTTTCCTGCCAGATGTTGCTTTCAAACAGGAAGATTCTGTGTCCACAAATAATTCCAGGCAGAGTGAATCCAGGCTTCAGAGAGCAAGACACAAACTGGTTTCAGACCTGATTCAGGAGCACAGGTAAATCATCTGAAACTGATTAAAAGGGCAATTGGCAAGGAACAGGGCAGGGACATCAAATCTTGTTTGAGGGCAAAAGTCAATGCACAGGACAGGAAACAAGATGGCCGACGACAAGCTGAGGACTCCATCTTGTTTGAGGGCAAAAGTCAATGCACATGACAGGAAACAAGATGGCTGACAAAATACACTAAATGCAAACATAACAACAGATATAGCAAAAAAGACTGAAAACCTTACAACAGGAGGCTTAATAAGAGAGGGCTAGAGGTGGCATAAAGAGGGCTGGTGGAGGGGAGGACACCAGCAACAGTGATGACTCATTACTGAGTAAGTCCCTCCGGACTCATTATCTGTACACTTTATGAAGCCTTTATAACAACTTACAGTGAGGCTAGAAACATGGATGACCCTTTCCCTGAATGCAGCAGACACGCAATTAGCATAGCACCAGGGGAATGACAGATCCTCTTTAAGCAATATGTAAGCCTTTAGCACTTAATTTCCAATGAGGTCCTATGACCCGCCCAGGCCGGGCTACTCAGAGCTCGGGCACAGTGTCAGGGGGGACACTATCACGGGTGGCTGCACCCGGGTCCGTGACCGTGGGGTCGGTGACTACTTAAAAAGTACAGATTCTATTAAGATAATTTGTGACGCCACCTGTAGTACCTGGTGAGGGACCACCAGCGCTGCCACAATCCTCCGGAGGGTGATGGTATTGTGGCAAGGGTGGTATAGATTCCTACGGGTGAAGCTGGACCTCTGGGGCAGTGATAGCTGAAATAAAAGTCACTGTTCGTGCCACTCAGACACGACAGCAAGTTCACTCTTTCTGGGTACTTTACTGTAAACACACATCTGCAGCAAAGATGGAATTCACAGGTGACCTTTCGGGTGTCTGTAAATGGATGCAAGGCGGTTTGGAGGTACCCATGGTATGTCTTAGTTAACGAACCCGTGTCCTTTTTAGCCCTGCCAGGGTAAGTCTCTTCCCAGTCCCGCTAAAGTAGCAATGGAGTTCCTCTCCCTCTCTGCTGATTGGACCCCAACCTCTTGTGAAACACTCTCCGTGAGTGGCAGGGTGCTGTGGGTTATCAACAGGCCGCAGCAACTGGTTGACGGCTGCAAAGCCGCTATACATCATCACAACAACACACTGTCAACAGTGGCAGAATTCTGTATTTGTAAGATAAGAAGGGTAGATCTATATACATATTGAGTCTCTTTTATGAGAGTCTAGTTAGAGGCAATTAAGACTGGACATACGGCATACGGATGACGAACCAACCCATTGGTCCTGCATGTCGCTCAGAAGTCACTTTTTCACCTCGGTACAGATCACGATCCGGGTGACAACGCCGCAAGTGCGATTCCACATCTCTTCTTGCTACAAAGATGTCCTCATTTAGTCCAGGTTCACGGATCAATCCCCTTCCTTCCTCATAATATGTGGACACCACTGTTCCTTGTCTATGCAGTTCCATGTGCAGCGGGGGTTGTGTACGGGCTTCATCGCGGAGCTGACGGGTGGCCTGTTCTTTTCGCCACCACTCCTCTCGCCGGCGCTGACGAGCATGCTGGTCCCGTGAACTTAGCGGAGTTGAGTATGCTGGCAGGGGTGAATTGCTGGTCAAGATCCGTGGCATGGCTCTGGTGTCTGCCGTGCCCACGGAGATTGGTGCACCCTGCTGCTGTCATTGCCATACTGTCCACCATGCGGCCTCTGGGGTGCTCCCTCCAGAGGCTCTTTCGGCGAAGTCCTGATCCGCGAAGTCTGACTCATCTCCCACCTCCTCACCTTCCAGTACGATATCTGGCTCCTCTGGGGCTGGTTGCGCTGTCTCTAGTTGGATATAGTTGCTGGGCCGGGACGGTGGATCAATAGGGGCTTCCGTTCTGAGTCCCGGGTGTGGACGGATGGCAGAACAGATGGTAACGAGGTGCTGTATTCCACGACCGCTTGTGCTGCTGCAGTCACCTCCTGCGCTCGGTCGTCCCGATTTCATAGCTTGTGGCCCACTCGTGCTCCCCATCAGCACCTCAAGGCTTCCTCCATCTGCGAGCCCCAAGTGTCTCCTTAGTGGCTCACCTCAGGCAAAGAGGGAGGCCGCTCCTGGGTCTCTATGTGCGGTTCCGCCTGCTCTTCGACCTCACGCACTAGTCACGCCATCGGGGTGCCGCCATGCTGCAGGGTATGAAGGCTCCTTATCCACGCTGTCCTTCTTTTCTGGTTTTTCTTAGTATGGGCGGCAACCCCGAGGCTGCTTCTGTTGGGCCGCCCCCTTGGTTGATTGACGGCCATCGGGGTGACCAAACATTTTTGCACCTTCGTCTAGGCCCTCTTTCCTCTAGGGGCTGAGGCACACTCCCGGGCCTGCACATGTCTTCTTCTCACATGCCTATGTCTCCATCTTGGGATTCCCGATAGAAATGGCGGGTTCCCATTTTTGGGGCCATATATTGATAAGAGTCCAAAGTTAAACAGTTCAAAGGCGCACAGTACCCGGTAACATCGGGCACGGGATCCTGTTCATGAGCGCCAAAAAGATAGTCCTATGACATGCCCAGGCTGGGGTACTCAGGGTGGCTGCACCCGAGTCCATGGCCGTGGGGTTGGTGACTACTTAAAAAGTACAGTTTCTATTAAGATAATTTTGTGCCACCTGTAGTACCTGGTGAGGGATCACCAGCTCCGCCAGCGCCTCCGGAGGGTGATGGTATTTGGCAAAGGTGGTATAGCTTCCTACAGGTGAAGCTGGACTACCAGGGAAGCGATAGCTGAAATACAAAGTCACTGTTCGCGGCACTCAGACACGACAGCAAGTTCACTCTTTCCTGGTACTTTACTGTAAACACACAACAGTTGGAATACACAGTTCACAGTGCAGCAAAGATGGAATTCACAGGTGACCTTTCGGGTGGCTGTAAATGGATGCAAGGCGGTTTGGAGGTACCCGTGGTATGCCTTAGTTAACGAACCTGTGTCCTTTTTAGCCCTGCCCGGTAAGTCTCTTCTCAGTCCCGCTGAGGTAGTAATGGAGATCCTCTCCTCTCCCTCTCTGCTGCTTGAACCCCAACTCTTGTGGAACTGGGTGGACCACTCCATGAGTGGTAGGGTGCTGTGGCTGATAAACAGGCCGCAGCAAGCGGTTGACGGATGCAGAGGTGGACTCCAGCCATTTCCTTAGAACTGGCTTTCCGTGGTGGACTGGGGAAGCTCCCCGGACTATGTCCTGGCATGGGGTTCCCCATTTCTTTCTCGGGCCCAGACTCACGCATCAGGCACTCTCTCTCAAGGTCCCCTCAGGACCTCCTTTCATCTTCCCTCAGGTCTAATCTGCAACTCGCCTGTTCTGGCCTTCTGACTCTCCTAACCAGTGGCGTAACATCAGGCCCATGGGCCCCGATGCGAAAGCTCCAATGGGGCCCCCAATTATTGGAAATCTTTAATAGTATTAGTCTTTTTCTATAGGCCAAAGAGACTTTTGGGGCCCCCCTAGGTTGCAGGGCCCGGGTGCGATTGCAACCCCTGCACCTATTATAGTTACACCCCTGCTCCTAACCCTCCCCATAGGGTACATCTATTGAGTGTCTAGTTACTATGTAATGTAATCTGGTCCGGCAGACTTATTAAATCCAGACGCCGGATCCAGGTTTTGGAACTGCACATGGCCACAACGCAGTTCCAAATGATATGCCCCAAGGGGGCGTGTCATTTGTCTGTAGATCTGGTGGAAACAAGTACACAGCCGGAAGCAACTGTCTGCTCCCGTACCGTATTATCACTGATCCATAAGATGGATCAGTGATAATACCAATGCGAGGGCCTCAGTTTTTACAATTCCCAGTGATAGGGGCCAGGGAATCCGTTGGGATGCAGGTAAAATCTGCATCCTCCCTGAATAAAAAAAACACCATTGTAAAACCATCCTAACCTGTTCTGGCTGCAGCTACACCTCTCTCCCCATTAAAACCAGACAAACCCTCTGTCGAGAATAGGGTACATTACAGTACATTATGTTTTTTTCAAGATCAGAATTGGAGGAAGCTAGAGTTTTTGACAATTTATAATTAAGCATAAACTACTGTCAAATGTTTTATCTGGAAATGTCTTTCAGCAAGGGAAATATAAACAAAAATGAGCACAAATCCATGTACCTGGCTGTTTAAGTAATGCTCTGAAGATACGTATTTGTATGGTTTTCTATACAAACTGTAATCTGGAATTGTAATAGCTCAGCTGCACTGTGCACTTGCAACGCTTTTCCATCTCTGTTTGTCATAAACAAATGGTGCACTTATTTATTCATTTCAATAGTCAAAAGAAAATCCCTGATGCAGACTTTTCTCTCCTCTTGTTAAAAGTGAAGAACAAATGGCATGCATTTAAAACTGTAAGGCTAATGCAAGCACTACATATATCTTTTATGCATTGGAAGCAAGAAAGATCAGAATTATTAAAGGGGGTACAAAAGGGTATGAATATAACATTACAAAAGTGGATACAGATAGCACTACAAAAGTCCGTGTGCTGGTTTCTACATTGTAGCTTTCAGATTGAGTATGTCATTTTAATGTAAAAGTATGGTTTTAGTCTGAATAATAAGTGCGCATTAGAATTCTAGACATAACTAATTTCAAATACAGAAAATTCAGTGTAGTTTTCTTTCATCTATGGGAACATAATTTGTGTTTCTTTTCATGCTATTTCGCTAGGAAATATATAGATATATTCATTTATCTTGCAAGCTATTGCTATTGGCATGCTCATTTATATTTGCTGATTAGCTGTCACTTTGTAGTATATGAATCAAATCTGCCTGCATATTAAAAAATAAAAATACATAAATGTATTCTACAAGTTGTGGACCCCATTATAACAAATGGTTAAAATTGGTGTTTTAGGTCTAATGGCTATAATTTTCCTGTCTAAGATGAACAGATAAGTTCTTTGTTGGGTTCAGGTAAGAAAAAAATTGCATTCTTCATAATGGTTGTACTCCCCTCTAGAAGCACTGTCTCTAGGAGAGGATATCTCCAAAATGTGCTTAATGGTATACGTTTACTGTATATACAGACTCCATTCTCATACAGTAGTCCAGTCATGTATGGGAGCATTAAGCTGTAAATGCACCATGAACGATTTAAGCCTACCACAAGTGGAGATTCACCACAAAATAAATTTTTCTACAACATGGGCGAGAATGTTTCTTAACTTTAGAGCCACATTTTAACTCTTGATACTTGATCATTAGCCTCATTCTATAACAACTCTTAGGCCCCTTTCACATGGGCGTTTTTTTGAAAATGCGGCAGATCCGTCAGTTTTACCGCATCTATCGCATCTTCCGCCTAACGGCCGCACTGTCTGTGGGGCTTGCGGTCGGGTGTGGCGGTTTTACCGGTTGTGGCAGATGTGGCACTTGCGGCCGCGAAAAAAAAAACGCAGTCAGCAGTGTTTTTTTTCACTGCCGCAACTGGCAAAACCGCACTTGCCGCAAGCCCCATAGACAATGCATGAGGCTTGCCGCAAGCGTGGCACAAGTGCGGCCGTTAGGCGGAAGATGCTGCAGATGTGGTAAATCTGCCGGATCTGCCGCATTTTCAAAAAAACGCCTATGTGAAAGGGGCCGTAAAAGTATATGTCCATTTGATGGTTATATTGCCACTGTCACGTGTTGACTGTTCTGAAGTCCTTGTATATGTCTGTATTTTTCTTTTGGCACATTTAGTGTTAATGTATAGATGCTGCTGTGTTGCAGTGTATGGGTGGGTCGGCTCTCCAGGCGCAGGCGAGCTGCTGTTGCTGGTGTGTTCAGATGACTTAGTTTTCCACTCCCCAAACCTTTAAATAGCCTCCTCTTTCACCAGCTGATGTTGCTGATAGAGTTTCACTCTGCCTTCAACTTGTGTGCTGTTAGGATGTCTGTGCTGTTGCTGAAGTCCTCCTGCAGTGAAGATATTCATCTTTGGGGAATTTGATGCTGCTGTTCCGGCTAGTGTGTTTAGGTGAGAGGGTGCTAGCCAAGGGCTGGTTAGGGAGCAAAAGGCAAGGGAGGTGACCCAAACCTTCTCGCCATCATAGGCACCTCTGCGAACAGGGAGAGCTAGGGATCCTAGACATGGTCAGACTAGCTACTCATTCCCTCATCTTCTATGCCACTCTGTGACAGCCACCTTATAAGTAGTAATAATTGAAGTACCCTCATATAAAGTAACAATGACTAAAGTAACCCCTTATGCCCCAAGTGGCCTCTTATAATGTACTAATGATGCCTAAGTGGCCTCTTACAACACAAGTGTCTTTTTATAGTGTAGTAGTGTCCCATTGATAGTTAATAATATTGTATGTGCCCTCTTAAAAGCATAATACTAATAATATTATTGGGTGCCTCTTGATAAAGTGTCTTGCATCAGGACTTGAGCCTTTAAGTCTGTGCTTTGTGGTTGGCTTGTTTTTCCATTGAGCAACAGCAGATACACCTTTTCTCCGGGTATTTATTATCTATTATCCTTGCTTTGGTCTTTTAGGTTAACAGGTGTTTTTATTTACTTATTTTTCTGTCCAGTCACCTTTTGGGTGTGGCTGTTAATTCCTTCACCCTGTTGGTATTTCCTGCTGGTGATATTTTCATTTGGATGTCCAGTCAACTGACGTTGTTTTATGCCAGTCAGTGAAAGACCGGCTAAGGCTGGGTTCACGTTTGCGTTCGGCACTGCAGCATATGCAGCGCATACGCATGCGCAGTGCCGAACGCAAACATTTTCATGTGAACGCAGCGGAAAATTGTACCCATGCATTCACATGAAAATGTCAGTGAGGTTGCCCGGCCACCCAATCAGCGGCTGCGGCGGAAGGCTGAGATCAGTGGCGAAGATCCCGGTCGCCGCCGCTGATCTCCCTGCTGCCGCGGCTGGTTCGTTTAGAATATTTAGCTCAAAAAATATTATAAATGTGACTCTAATAAACAACAAAAATCTCCAAAGAGTGCACTTGTTAAAATGAAACTTTTAATAAATATTTAGTTAAAAATACCAATCGCGTGTATCCCTCCACCTAGTGTCTATATAACACGCCAATCATGCAGGGGGAGGGAACTACGGCCCTATATCCACCTCTGCCTGACAACAGAGTTTTCTACACATAACTTATATTGTGTCCCTGTTCCTCGATGACTCACCCTGGTGTCCCTGTCTCTACACTCAGGGAACAAACCATCAGTCAAGCACTTATCTTATCCTTAATGGTTCCTAATGGATACGAGTCCATCCCCTGTATCCACTCTGATATATATGTTTGAAACCAGATGGCGGGATGCATGTGTTTCTTATGCAATGGTATGGGTATACCTTAGATATATCGGTCGTGCTATAGGTACCATACAAGCTTATCTCCTATGTATTTCCCTTGGATCATCAGAGATTAAGAACTTACTACACTTAGCCCCTATATACAATATGTACTTAGTAGGGCTATAGACCCGGTTTATGTGATCTTATCTATGTTATTATCTATAGGTATTAGATAAACCATATATCTTTGCCTTGTGGGCTCTTATACTCAATATTCCCCCACTGGTTTCCTCTCACACCTTTACAATAGTCATCCAAGGTGGTATCAGACCCAAAAAAGGGAATAGAGACAAGTATGTCAGGCAGATGTATGTCAATTATTGCACTTATCTGTGCACACTGTCCAAACACTCCTGCCCACTGGTGGCATGTGGGTTTCATCAGGAGTGACTGTGCCTTTCTCAGATGCCAAGGGGCTTGCTGGACCCTGAGGCGCTGTTGGGGGTGCTTGATAGCCCCTCCTTCTCATTGATGTCAGCATCGCTGGGCCAGCGTTGCCAGCTCCTTTTTAT
Organism: Allobates femoralis; assembly: GCA_033576535.1. Taxonomy (NCBI): domain Eukaryota; kingdom Metazoa; phylum Chordata; class Amphibia; order Anura; family Aromobatidae; genus Allobates; species Allobates femoralis. The sequence continues at coordinate 256,238,536 of JARQOC010000005.1, read as the reverse complement.
CTGTGCACTTTCAATGTGAGGCTGTGGGAGCATGTCGGCGTGCACTCCACACTGAGCGCTACTTCCGGTCTGCTTTCCATAGGCCGGAAGTGCATCATGTTGCTCCCAGAAGCCGCAGCGTGTGGCAAGATGCGTTCCATCACTGCATGCCACTTCCAGTCTGTGTTCCACAGGAAGTGCGTCAGAATGGTACCCCCTTGCATTCTGCGCCACTCGATGTACAGCAATATTATGCTCACTGTCACCGGCGGTGCATCTGGGTGGTAGAGATGGGGGAACAGAGGACGATCATTAGTTCCGCCCGGGGGCTCAGGCTGTGCCAATCATAAGACATGCCTGCATGCCTGCAACACATTTGAACTCGCTCCACAAATCACCAAAGTGACACTGGCAATCTAGATTCTGTCCAGGTACCACATGCAGTTTTTCTTCTGACTAGTTATTATGGCAGGTATCAGGCGGCCTATGGATCAGAGATTGCCTTGTATTAAATACACCTCAATCTGGTCACTAATGATGTCATATGTGGTTCCCTAACATGCGGGGCTCCATATCTGACGCTCATTATTCCAGGAATATGGTATACTATGTTTATATATGTACCTTTCTCTTCTTTGCCCCACTTTTCAGTTGCACACATTCAGTGGAAATAAATGATCTCATATAGTTACATAAACAAGTGGGGCAAAGAGGAAACTAGTGGGGGAATATTGAGTATAAGAGCCCATAAGGCAAATATACTGTATATGGTTTATCTAATACCTATAGATAATAACATAGATAAGATCACATAAACCGGGTCTATAGCCCTGCTATGTACATATTATATATAGGGGCTAAGTGATAGTAAATTCTTAATCTCTGACGATCCAAAGGAAATACATAGGAGATAAGCTTGTATAGTACCTATAGCACTACCGATATATCTAAAGTATACCCATACCATTGCATAAAAAACACAGGCATCCCGCCATCTGGTTTCAACACATATATATCAGATTGGATACAGGGGATGGACCCGTATCCATTAGGAACATATTAAAGATAAGATAAGTGCTTGACTGATGGTTTTTTCCCTGAGTGTAGAGACAGGGACACCAGGGTGAGTCATCGAGGAACGGGGACACCATATACGTTATGTGTAGAAAACTCTGTTGTCAGGCAGAGGAAAGAACAGGGTGGATATAGGGCCATAGTTCCCTCCCCTACATGATTGGTGCGCTATATAGACACTAGGTGTGAAGGATACACACGATTGGTATTTTTAACAAAATATTTATTAAAAGTTACATTTTAACAAGTGCACTCTTTGGAGGCTTTTGTTAAGAATAGCTGGCGGGAAAGCCGGCGGTGAAAGTCAGCTTTCCCGCCCTGCTATTTCAAATGAACAGCTGATGAATAGCGGACTTCATCAGCTGTTCATTTGAAATAAACAGGGCGGGAAAGCCGACCTTCACCACTGGCTGTCCTGCCGGCTATTCTCATCAGCTGTTCATTTGAAATAGTAGGGCGGAAAGCCAACTTCACTGCTGGCTTTCCCGCCGGCTATTCTAAATGAACCAGCGGCAGCAGGGAGAGAAAAGAAGAAGAAGAAAGAAGAAGAAAAAAGAAGGAAGAAGAAAGAAGATGAAGAAGAAGAAAGAAGAAGAAAGAAGAAGAAAGACGAAGAATAGAACTGCTGGACAGGATTCACCTGCAGATGACCTCGGAGGAGGTCATCTTCCACAGCGTCTGTGCGATTGCCAGCAGATAGCAATGCGCACAGATTGAATCCCATTCATTTTCTGTGCACAGCTGTCTTCTTGCATATAAAGCAAGCACATAGCTACGCACAAAAAAATCAAACATTTTGCATTCGGCTGCGCATAAATTATGCGCAGATGAACGCAAACACAGCTGAATGCAGCCGTAAACAGGCACTATGCGATCCCATGTTAAACATAGGAGCGCTTAGTGCCTGCATTTTGCTGTGCTCAGATACGCTGCGCATCATGCGCAAATATTAAGCTAGCCTTAGGGTTTATCTTTCTGCAGTTTAGGCAGCCTACTCTCTAGTAGTATTTACCTTATACTTTCTTTAGTTTGTGGTTTGTTGTTATTACACTCTTTTCAAAAACAGCATTTTCCTGCTAATTATAATCACTAATGAGTAAGTATTAAAACTTTTTATGCTCTTTCACAGGATGCTTTTAGGAGACAAAAGAAGTGTGAGATTAGTGATGGGATGCTACAGGGACATGTTTTGCTAGCTTATGAGGCGTTGTGGAGGTGACAGGATCCCTTTAAAAGAGTGGGGAAATTGTTGAGACTTACCCATCATCCAATCCTCAGGTAGGGGCCTTACTGAATACCTGTTCAACTAGTCTCCTAACGTGTAAATAATATTAATGAGAATTTTCATTTGTTTTCGACCATCTGGTTATTCAATATGCAAAGGTGGAACTGATACTTTGTATTTTTATATCGTTGACATCTTTATTTGTTCATTCACTGATTTAGTTTGTGTTTGCACATTCAGTCTTTGGAGCTTTTTGGATACAGAGTGTTTGTACTGCATCCATAACGCTGTGTTGTACAGTACTAGCACAGTGGATGGGATTTACAGGAATCCCACGCCCACTGTTCTTTTCTTCATAGTGTTAACTGGCCTTTGGGGCATCTTCCGTGCCGCTACTTGTCCCAGCATGTTATTTTATTGCTGTGGAGTAGGGTGAATGCAGGGAAAAAACGCCATGCCCTGAACACTGACGGTGGACACAGGGTGGCCGTGTTTACTCTCGGAGATCCCCGGCTTCCCACAGGAGAGGAGACACTGCGTTCAGAATGCAGTGTCTCCGGATCATGTGCAATAACCTTAGTGTTTATTGTGAGCAAAGTCAAATGATAACATTATTGAATGTTTTTCATGTAAATTTATTTCTTAATTAAACAAATTTTAAGAATGAAAAAACTTTGTCTTTTTTTTTATCATAAAGGCATCTGGTTGATCAACTTAAATAGTTCAATAATGATTTATTACTGTGATCAGGAAAAGTTTAGTATGCTCACATGTTTTCCCTGGAATGCCCACTGAAGGGAAATATAGTATTACCTGGTTGTCATCTAGCGTGTTTCTTTTACATAAGGAGAGGTTCTGAACAAGGGATCTATATCGATGAATTCTTAAACAATTTATAAAGTTAATTAATAGTATTTTTGTGGATACCTAAGATTTTGAACTAATTTTTCCACCACTTCTATATTTATAACTTTATTATATGCATCTGCACAGAATTCTAATACCCTATAATTGTCACACAAGAAATGCAAACACCGTCATATCAATTAGCAGTGAGTACATGAGATGTAAATGTTCTTTATCCTCGCACGCTGTATTCATGGTGAGGTTGATTGATATCTCCATATTGAAGCAATGGTGACTTAAGCCTTTATTATTCTGTCAATAAATAAGGTGTTCACTCTTGTAGAGTCTAACAGGCCATAAGGACAAGCAAGAAATCAATGTAATGATTTCTACTAAGTGCCTGGGGTACTAATCATTATAAAACAGAACTGCATATGTTTGTGTTATTAAAAGCATAACAGATGATAATTATATTAAATTAATAAAAAGAAAACAAAATAATATAATTTAAATATGTTCTCATATGGTACAACACATTGCCTTGAGTATCTGTACTTCCAATCTAATTCAATTCCTTGTCTGTACTCTGAATTTGAAGAAATTGCTTAAAGTGTAAATGTCATTTCATTAAAAAAAAAATAATACTGCACTGTTGGTTAATGATGGGTCATATACCATCTAACATAATGCTTTTTTGTGCCATGTGACTTATTTTCTCACATTTTCTGTGCTCTTTTAAAAACTGCATTTTAGGGATGTGTGGGTGTGGCCAGGATCTGCCTGCAATGTGCGTGTTCTCCACAGCTTCTAAGAGCAGGATGATAGGGAGCAATATGTTGTGCCAGCAGAGAAGGGGTTAACAGAGATCCTGACTGAGCTGTGTGAAGCCAGATGATAGATCAGAAGCTTATACTAAGGAAAGATGAGTTTGCAGTGATCCTGACATTCTGACATTGCTCTGCACTGTGTTTAGGCTTGAAGTAATCTGATAGATTGTCACCTCAGTAGTTCCCACACAGGAGTTCACACCCGTTTAACCCTTATATGGTTACATGCCCCGTATTCAGTTTGAGAACTTTGAAGATGGATCTGACTGACAATGAACATATAAGAATAAGCGGCACCCACTCAGGAGTTATAGTTTCAAGAATAATTTACACCTTCATTAGAATAATTAAAAACACAAGCAAATAAACACAATACAAGAAATAAATGGTGAAAAAAAAACAAAATTGGTACCACAATCAGGATGCAACACCTGGCAGTAGCATAGAAATAGTTAATTAGTCAGCATTCTGTTAGCCTACTTTCACATAACGATTTATGAAGGAGCCGATGCTGTCCGATAAATTCGGACAGCATCGGCTCCCTTCTGATGCCTGGAATCGGATGCCAAATAGGCATCCGATTCCGGCATTAAATCGTAGCCTCCGGGCAAAAAAAAAAAAAAAGTTTATGCTCACCTCTCCCCGAGCCCCCGCCATCTCCCGCCGTCATCCTGCAGGCTCCCGGTGGCTCCCGCAGGCTCCGGTGTCTGCAGAGGTCTTCTACTGCAGTTTAGGACCTGCGGTGATGTCACAGTCACGTGACACCAGGTTACACCATGGTAACCTGCGGTCATGTGACTGTGACATCACCGCAGGTCCTATACTGCAGTAGAAGACCTCTGCAGACACCAGGAGCCTGCGGGAGCCACCGGGAGCCTGCAGGAAGACGGCAGGAGACGGCGGGGGCTCAGGGAGAGGTGAGCATAAACTTTTTTTTTTTTTAACCCCTTCTCTCCCAGTTTGGAGAAGTTTTACTGTACTGAGCATGCTCAGTACAGTAATATCGGGTCCGAGGAGACATCAGATGTTTCCTTGGACCCTTCTCCATAGGGCCCCATGTTAAATTGATCGGGTCGGATCGGATGTGCACTAAATGCCATCCGATTTGGTCCGATCCGATATTGTCCGATTTTATTTCCGGTACAAAAATCAGAGCAGTCTCCGATTTTTGCACCGATAAAAAAATCGGACAGAATCGGATCGGACCAAATCGGATGGCATTTAGTGCACATCCGATTCGGTCCGATGCCCATAGGGCTGCATGGGGCCAAATTCGGATCCGATGCTGTCCGATTTTTATCGGGCAGCATCGGAAATCCGAATATCGTAATGTGAAAGCAGCCTTTACACTGTTACACCCTTAGCCTAGGGCTAATGTTAGCCTTGTACATATTCCATTCCGTTACACTCATCCATAGTGTCTAAGTGGCAGGTTAGGAATGCACACTATGCCCCAGTGTCCTGAACTGTGGTGACCCCACATACATTTCACTAAACGATTTGCCAAGGGGTGTTTTGACAAAGCGTTTAGGGAAACATACGTTGGGGTCACCACAGTTCAGGACACTGGAGCATAGTGTGCATTCCTAACCTGCCACTTAAACACTATGGATGAGTGTAACTGAATGGAATATGTGTATTTCCGTACAAGGCTAATATTAGCTCTAGGCTAGGTGTATAACAGTGTAACAGAATGCAATCTAATTAACTGTTTCTATGCTACTGCCAAGTGTTACAGCCTGATTGTAGCGCCAATCTTGGATTTCCTCACCATTTATTACTTGTATTGTGTTTATTTATATATGTTTTTAATCATTCTAATAAAGGTGTAAAGTATTCTTAAAACTATAACTCGAGTGGGTTCCACTTATTCTTATAGTATTTTGGAATGTTTCATTACGTTAGTTTTAAAAATTATAACAATGCAAGGTAAATTAGTCATTAATCAATCATGAGGCTGATACAATTGTTTTGGTGGATTTCTTGTTTGAACAAACTACAGTATTGACTGATAATGAACATATGTCTGCTTCATACACAGTGTACTGGGGACACCTTGTGGAAGGTTTAGGAATGGTTTTCATCCAGATTTCATTAATAAAATATATTTAAAAGTTTATTAAAATAAATTGCTCTACATTATTATTAAATAAAAATGTAAACGACGGTTATGCTTTAACTATTATGATATGTTCATTCCAAAAAAATGTTTGATCCATCTTTATGTGATATAGTTCAGTCCAAAAATGGGTTGGTGGGAGAACATGGTAACATATCTACTATGTCATCCCATCATCCCAATTTATTAGCTATGAAAAAGAATTAGTTATGTTGCTCTGATCATGTCAGTCATCTTAAGAAATGCCTGGTATAGCATGACGCTGGGAAGGTCGATTCTTGTGACCTAACCACTAACATTTTTCTTACCTCTACGGACGTTCCCCCCCAAACTTCCCCCAAGAATAAAAGGTCAGACAACAATCCAATTTTCTTGGATAAAAATGGCCACAGCAGCCAATTTATTTATAAGAAAAACATATAAATACCACAATTGGTGAGGTCCTCGAAGCTACAAAAATCTGGTGATTTTCCCCATGACATTGCCCCTCCCCTCCCTTACCCCTAGCCGTGTTCACTGGCTCAGGAGCACCGTGAAACTGAGGGAAGAGGTTGTCCTCCAATACCGTTATGATGAACCCGACGTTCCATCGCCGGGTATCACCCAAAATTTTCACCAAGATGAACCCGACGTTCCATCGCAGGGTATCACCCAAATCTCACCAGACCATTCTCAAATATCCATCCAATAAGGGGGATCCCCGTATTTAATGAATCCCCAATCCCGACTTTATAACCAACTTCGAGGACTCACCAACGCTTCAAAAGCATTAAGAAAAACTGAATTTAGAAAAGAATCCTTCGACTCACAAAGAGTCATCCTACAGCACTCAGGAGAGGAAAAACCCCCTGTGGAGGAAACCTCTAGGGAACCATGGCTGACGGATTGCCCTTCCCTTGGGCTTAGAAGGTGAATTTCAACATTAAATCTTCATAGCAAAGGTATAAACCAACATGGTAGCGCCGCCGATGATCGCCACTGGCCGCTGTGACCCGGAATTTCTTCTCTTTAGGGGCGGGCGGGTGGGACTTTTCTGTCCATTGATCCGAGGACAAAGAGGACCCTCAAGCTTGGTCATTCCTATTTATGCTTCCCCCCCCACTCCACCCCATGAATCCCCACCTATATCTATGTCATTTCCTCCCTACCTTCAGACCACTACCCTTTGGATCACCTTTCATCCCACTCCCTACTGTCCCCTCTATCTTCCCCCCACGGTCACTCCTCCCTCCCATCGTCATGTCAGGCTCCCACCACCACTCTGTGGAGTGTACACCTGAGACTTGACGCTGGGAAGGTCGATTCTTGTGACCTAACCACTAACATTTTTCTTACCTCTACGGACGTTCCCCCCCAAACTTCCCCCAAGAATAAAAGGTCAGACAACAATCCAATTTTCTTGGATAAAAATGGCCACAGCAGCCAATTTATTTATAAGAAAAACATATAAATACCACAATTGGTGAGGTCCTCGAAGCTACAAAAATCTGGTGATTTTCCCCATGACATTGCCCCTCCCCTCCCTTACCCCTAGCCGTGTTCACTGGCTCAGGAGCACCGTGAAACTGAGGGAAGAGGTTGTCCTCCAATACCGTTATGATGAACCCGACGTTCCATCGCCGGGTATCACCCAAAATTTTCACCAAGATGAACCCGACGTTCCATCGCAGGGTATCACCCAAATCTCACCAGACCATTCTCAAATATCCATCCAATAAGGGGGATCCCCGTATTTAATGAATCCCCAATCCCGACTTTATAACCAACTTCGAGGACTCACCAACGCCACACCGAGAGCACCTTGACCACCTCAAGTGCTCGAGACCCCACCATCCAGCCTGCTGTGGCCCTTTCTATCTCCTCTTGTACCTCAGCATCCCTAAATCTGTTCCCCCACCTTAAAATGCACTTGGTTTGCTAACCACATTTTTCGTCCGTACCCTGTAGATCTGTGTGTCGTACTGCCACACTCCATTCCCAACTACAAATTTGGATACCACCTTGTTCACCTTAATCCATGCCTTGTTACTTTGTATTTATTATCCCCCAAGTGCAGAACTAAAATATCTGGGGCTCTCTCCAGATTTACAGCCCTGTGAACCTCTTGTAATACTCGACTCCAGGCCATAACCTTAAAACCAGTTATCAGATTAGCGCTGTGTCTCCTGAGAAACCCAGCTGTCTCCCGTCCGTCCGTCCATCTGCAATGCTCCCCAATTAACATAGGAATGGCCTAGAATCCAGACTAAAAGTGGGACCTGTCCTGTAATGAAACAAACAAAAGTTAGTGCATAAAGAATAATCATATTCTCTTAAGTCCTGAGGTTTGATAAAAGACCATTACCGCCAGGACTCCCCCCGGCCAATCCTCTGCACAATGTTTGGACCCCCCACAGCTGCCTCTCTTGCAGCCTCAATATGAATTGAATGCCCCATATAAACTTGTGTGGATCCAAGCCAGCCACTTCTAGGAATTTTTGAAACACTGTGATAACTTGGTACTTTGTCAAAAATGACCCGTCCTTGTGATGTAATAACGGCCCCTCCTGCCAAGGCCTAGGATCCATAACCTCCCAAAAGTCGCAACGGGCACATAACTGAGTCACTCCCAACAGTACTCTTTTTTTTTTTTTTTTTTTTTTTTTTTTTCATCCCATATGGTTTGTTTCTGACTCCTGTATTCAAAATTCCCCTCTTTCTGGGTGATCATGATGTATTTTACCAAAAATGCCCCAACTTGAACCTAAACAACCCCGTGTCGAACTGCAACCTGCATACAGCTCCTACTGTAAATCCAGCTGCTCCATCCCCCGAATCACACCGGCCTGTTATCTTCCTTTTTTTTTTTTTTTTTTTTTTTTTTTAATAATAATTACCCCAATACCCCCCTCTTATAATAATGCAACAGGAGTTAGTCACAATCAGACTCTGTACCTCTGTCCTTGATGCTACAGATGGTGTTGATCACATACCTACCTCTCCTCTCCCGTCTGCCGCTGTGTCCAGCTCTGAGGAGAGAATCTATTGTCTAGGTAAGCCGACCTCTCCACAATGTCACCGCCACTAAGATAGGGAGAAATCTCTGGCAATGCTGAATTCTTGATTCAGTCTTCACGCCACTAGGCTGCCCACCATTGACCTTTTCAGTAAGCCCCAAACTGGAACCACCCACTGCATCAGTGTATAAGTCCATATCCCGCAAAGTACAGCCTCCCTTACCAAAGATCGTTTGTTATACTCTCTAGACTTAGTCCAGGCCTGCTAGATCCACTTTGCTTTTTTTTTTTTTTTTTTTTTTTTTTTTTTTGCCGCCAACACGGATGCAATGAGGTAATTTCCCACCGACCGTTCAAATAGATACAGGGGACACAGTACCTGCCATATAGTGCAACTGAAATACCACCTCCTACCGGACACTTAATACCGCCATATAATGTAAATCCAAAACTGCTTCATACATGAAGCCTAATACTGCCATGTAGTGCAAAACCCAGACTGTTTGACAGAACTCTAGTACTATTCAAATACTGCTATGATCAGGACACACAATACAATCATATAGCACAACACATACTGCTTCATCCGGACATCATACTGCCATGTAGTGCCAATCCCATACTGCTTTATACAAGGCACACCATATAGCCATATAGCACAACACCTACTGCTTCATCCTGGACATCATACTGCCATGTAGTGCCAATCCCATACTGCTTTATACAAGGCACACAATATAGCCATATAGCACAACACCTACTGCTTCATCCTGGACATCATACTGCCATGTAGTGCCAATCCCATACTGCTTTATACAAGGCACACAATATAGCCATATAGCACAACACCTACTGCTTCATCCTGGACATCATACTGCCATGTAGTGCCAATCCCATACTGCTTTATACAAGGCACACAATATAGCCATATAGCACAACACATACTGCTTCATCCCGGACATCATAATGCCATGTAGTGCCCATCACATACTGCTTTATACAAGGCACACAATATAGCCATATAGCACAACACCTACTGCTTCATCCCGGACATCATAATGCCATGTAGTGCCCATCACATACTGCTTTATACAAGGCACACAATATAGCCATATAGCACACCACATACTGCTTCATCCCGGACATCATAATGCCATGTATAGCCCTCTAGCATAACAACATCCTACTCCATCAAGGAAACCATAATGCCATATAGTGCCAATGACATACTGCTTATACCGAGCACACGATACAGTGCAACTCAAATACCGCTTCCTCCAGGATATATACTGAGTACTGCTCACATGTCTTATATACTGATATATACCATTCTGTATACACATCACTGCCCGATATCTACTGTATGCTGCTCACACAACCTATATACTGAGATATGCCGTCCTGCATACCTATCACTGCCCAATATACGGTATACCATATACTGCTCACATCTCCTATATACTGATATATATACACATCATTGGCTATGTATACTGAATACTAGTCACATATCCTATATACTGTTATAACCTATCCTCCATTCACATGGCCCATATACCATAACTTGGTCACTTGTCAGATATACCGATATATACCATCCTGTGTACACATCCCTGGCCGACATATACTGTGTCATGGTCTCGTGCCATATATAATGCCATATATACACATCACTCCCCTGTATATACTGTATAATGGGCACATGTCCTCCACATTAACATACAGTCCTGTATACACATCGCTGCCCTATATATATTGTATACTGCCCACATGTCCGCCGCACTGACATATACCTTCCCGCATACAAGTCACTGAACAATATATACCGTATACTGCTCACATGTCCGGCCTACTGATATATACCATCCCACATACAAGTTATTGCCCTATATATGCTGTATCCCAAACACCAGTCCGTGGTAGATATTTCTACCCTCCTGTATACACATCACTGCCCCTTATATCCTGTATCCTGCTCACATGTTCGCTACAGTGATATATACAATCCTGTAAACACATCACTGCCCTATATATACTGTATACCATACTGCTCACATGTCCACTATACTAATATATATCATTCTGCATACAGATCACTGTTCTATATGTACTGTATACTGCTCACATGTTGTATATACTGACATACACCACCTATACACATCACTGCCATGTATCTACTACACATTGCTCCCATATCCTATATACTGATATATACCGTCCTGTCTACACATCACTGCCCCATATACCCTGTAAACTGTTTACATGCTTTATATACCGATATATAACGCCCCGAATACACATTACTGCCCTACATATATTGTATACAGTTCACATGTCCTATATACCGATGTATACAGTCATGAATACACATCTCTGCCCTATATATACTGTATAAAGCTCACCTGCTCTATATTCAGATATATACAGTCCTGAATACCCATCTACATATACTAGCAACAAAATCTAACCCAAGTTGTCTTTTGATTAACCCACACCACCTTTTGGGATACCCCTACCTATGCCAATGTAAAGGGAACAAAATGTCACCCCAGGCATCCCTGTACCACTGCCCCAAGTGAACTAGAGTTAGAAAGGAAGGGGGGGGGGGTGGAATAACAAAGCATACTCATACTCACTAGGCCGCACATGGGCCATTGTCCCGTCATCCACCGCTGCTCCGGAATCCTGCACATTTTCCTGTCCTTCAGAACTGTGGAGCACTCGCTGATGGAAAGGGGTCCCTTCTCTGTTGGTCCCTGGGCCCCTTGGTGGACGTCCTCCTGAAGATGTCTCCTGTTCTGGGATCTGCGCTGGTCTCCATGAACAGTCTCTCTGGCCGGGTCCTGAGTCATTCTTGAAGACCCATGAAGGCACATGTGCTGTGCAGGGCACTGCTTTCAGTGGGGAAGGGGATTACTGAACTATAGCTTTTGATCTCCCAGCTAAACTTAGAGCCTTTTTGTAGTTGTCCTCATGGTGGATCATGTTACTGGGGGAGACATCCTACTACTAAAAGAGCTCCTGCATGAGACCTTATCTAGTGCCTTTTACTGCCAGCCTGAGGGGGACAGCTGGCTGCTGCATTGAAGAATCTCATACCATTAAGAGAAGCTGTAAAGGGGGCTGGGTGGCCAGGCCTCAGGTCACTTGTCCTGTAGCAGGAGATCTTTTCTGTCCATTGATCCGAGGACAAAGAGGACCCTCAAGCTTGGTCATTCCTATTTATGCTTCCCCCCCCACTCCACCCCATGAATCCCCACCTATATCTATGTCATTTCCTCCCTACCTTCAGACCACTACCCTTTGGATCACCTTTCATCCCACTCCCTACTGTCCCCTCTATCTTCCCCCCACGGTCACTCCTCCCTCCCATCGTCATGTCAGGCTCCCACCACCACTCTGTGGAGTGTACACCTGAGACTATATAGCACTAGGCAAGTAGGCAATCTTACAAACATGTGACCTGTCAATTTAAAGACAATTTGTCATCAGATTTAAAGTGGGCAGTTTTTGCTCTTTTTCCAACCATGAGTACTCCAGTCTTCTTTATTTTTTTTATCCACCTTTCTATCCATTGTAAATTCTTGGGATGTCTCCCAAGATGATATGGCTCACAGGATTCTGTAGTGTCTTTAGACTACTCACGTTATTACACTGTCAGCAATGCTCCATTGGAAAAGACCATAAAAGTTAGCTCCAAATGAAATTCCTATATCTTGATACCATATGGGGGATTTTTTTTCTTTAAAAAGGAAAAGCAGATTACTGAGGGAGGCAGGAAGATTAAAAAAAGAGCAAGAACTGACGACTTTTGGCATGGTGTTAGATCATCATCAAAGGGAATCTGTCAACAAGTTTTTGCTATGTAAGATGAGGACAGCATCCTGCAGGGGTTAAAAATCAAAAAGCAATTGCCTATTATTAGTCTGTGTGCTATTGTTTACATAATCTAAAGGCTTTATTACCCTGTGATTGCCCTTACAGGACTGCAAAGTCAGGGGCAGGACAGTCCCCTGCTGTGATTGACACCTCACAGTCAGTGCACAATCTCTACTGAGAGTCTGGTGTGGGCAGGGGCAGCTTTCACAGCTCTGCTGTGTTCCTGAAATGAAATGCTTTAATTGTGTCAGAACAGCTTCAGCCAGTAATCTATGTGATAAATTGTTGCTACATTATGTTGCTTTCAGATGACCTGCTGGCAGATTTCTTTTAAAGGACTTCTGTAATTCCTTTGTTTACCTCTGCAGGAACTTTACTTCTGTTTATACCAGATCATTATGATACATTATAGTCAAGTTATTTACCCCCTTCCCAACAACGTCCCTAAGGCAATTGACTACACAATGAAAATTCACAAAGAAGAAGGAGATTTTGGATAGGCTTCCAGGGCTCTGGCATTTAACTGTAGGGATCTTTAGTATTTAATACAGCGACCCTCAATATAGAATGTGCATAATAAATGTAGCCTGCCATAATCTTACAATTTCAGTAACTCAGTTGAAGTTTAAAGTACAGATTTTCAGTTTTTTATATGCTAAGAATTTCTCATGTTCATAATTCTGGTCTCTTTCTTCATTTGATTCATCTTGCAGTGAGCACTTTCAAACTTAAAGCATATTTCTGATTCATTATGCTGGGAAGAAAATCAGAGCGGAGCACATGTGGATAATTGTGCATTTTCCTCCATTTGATGTACTCTATTCAACATATTATCCAATCCAACGATTTGTTTTAGTTATGATTTACCTTGACTAATAAAACTGTAATGATGTGGTATAAAAATGGTCGCTGCTGTTTCGAAGGCATAGAGTAATCTACATAATCTTTAACTGAACTCTCAGTGTGGCCAATGTTCTTTGTACAGCTGTTTCTCAGCAGTACATGCACGTCTAATTTCTGAACTGTTTAATCAAAACTTTCCAATCGTAGAGTCATTTATTTAATATTCCGTTACAAAATGTATTGCACCGCAGTCTTTTCAAAACGTAGTTCCGTTCTACAGTTTCACTAGATTATTGTAAACTTGTCAGTTTACCATCAGTATAATACAAATAATACATTTAATAAAATAAAGCAAATGCAAATAATACATAAAAATAAATATGTTGTAGAAATATTATTTGGAAAAAATATCAGTTTACTTGTGTTTTCAAAAGAAATACATCACTACAGACGATAGACGATAAGGATAGTTTTACATAGAAAATCATGAATTTCAGTGACTCTTAGACACTAGAGATGAGCAAGTACCGAAATTTTCGTAATCGCTATACTTGTAACGAGGACTTTGTAATACTCACATACTCACATATTCGTCCAGTGTTAGTCAATTAGTGATATGCTCTGCCCACTCACAGCCAGCTATAAAACAAGCATTTCCTGGACAGGGCGGGACGGTGGTCTTTTTTGCACTTTCACTGCATGCAGCACCTTGTTGTACGCCCCAGTGAGAGCCTTCCATTCAAGCTGCTTTCACTGGGGTGCCAACTCCCTTTGTGTTCTGAATAGAGCTGGCATTTTGTGTTTAAATTGCTCAAGATCGACACATCACTTATGGGCACCAGCGTTACTGACCGAGTAGCGAGCATCACAAGTTCTGTACTATCTGTATGATTAAGGAATAGTGACGAGCAGTGCTTTTTTTGTAAAAGAATATTTGCCAGTACTGAGGTGAGGAGCGAGGGGGGTGGGGGGTGCTGTAAGGTGTCGGGAGCTTGAGGAGAGGGGGGAGTAGAGGTGCTATCAGGCACCTGCGGCTGTGATTAAGAAGCTGGGGGGTGCTGTCTTTCAGCCGGGAGATCCTGTGGGCAGCATGCAGTAGACAGCAATCCCCAGAAAGCTCCGCCCCCTCTGCATATTTTCCAGTACGCTGTACCATCACGTGCCCCCCCTCTGTATATGTTCAGGCACGCTGTACCACTACGTACCCCCACAAAAAAAGCTCTGGCGAGTATTTTTGCTCATCACTATTAGACACTGTGGTGATATGACCAACATGTGCCCCATGACCGTTATATAGCACATGGGTTATTGTGTCTTTTGCTCTTTGGCTGCACTCACAGGATTAACAGCAGCTCTGTCTGAGTGAAGTGATGATTGTTCACATTGTTTTTCTAGTGTGGGGTAGCTAGGAAGGATATGAGCTGCCCAGGATTGGGGAGAGGAAGAAGTATCAGAGCAGCAGGAGCTGTGTGGAGTTCTGTGTGTGCACAGGCTGTGTGCAGTTAACACAGCATGGCAGCGTGGACTTAGCCTTCCCAGGAGCCCCGGTTAAGAGAGAGCCTGACAGCCGTACCGGTCCAAGTGAAACCCTTTACACCGGCTGTGACTTAAAGCTACAAAAGGTCTGTGCTGATATGAACTTGTAAATAAATTGTGTGCTGTGTGAACAAGTACCTGAGTCACTGACTCCTGTCGTGCCGATCCTAACTGCTACCTTACAACTCCCACAAGCCTATCCAGCAGAAAGGCTCTGAAACGCGTAGGATAGAATAATAGAAAAATCTGCCCAGTTAACTCTTTGTTTCCTGGTGATTCTTGGTGGCAGCGTGGGCATTCCGGCATTTTGTCCCCTTACAGCATTCCTGTTTCCACGTTTATCATGAAGGTGCGGCCCTGCAGCAGCCATTCTACAAGCCATCTTACAGGCGATTATACCGGTTGTGGGTGACACAACCGAACCAGGTGAGCAGTTCCTGATATACACCGCTATAAACCCTTTGTAAAAAGGATAAGACCCTATGCGCATTTATCTCACGTTTACAGGTTTATCCAGCAGAAAGGGTCTTTCATCATACGGAATACATGAATCTAGCTGTTCTGAATATATGGCCTGGAGAATTAGGAACAAAAATAGTGTGTGCAAGCGCCAGAGAGAGGCCAAGCAGAAAGATATTGCTTCAGGGTGTTTAATCGCAACACGTTTCGGTGTTGGTGCCTGCCTTCGGCACCACCGCCGAAGCGTGCTGTGATTAAACACTCTGAAACAATATCCTTCTGCTTGGCCTCCCTCTGCCACCTGCAAAAACTATTTTTGTTCTTAATCCTCCATATAATTATCCCATCACAAGGGATTAGTGGCAGAGCTGTGTAAGAGGGGACCTGAGGGAGAAGAAGCCTGAAATACCTTAACTCACAGGACCTGCAGTGACGTCACCGTCACATGATCCACGGTTTCCCTGAATCATTGGGCCCGCTTCGTGTGCTGCAAAACACCACAGGCTGGAGAACTTGGTTGTACAGGTGGTACAACCAGGAAAGGTTGGTGTACTAATCGGCTCCCCCACCCTCCCCACTAGACCACTGGGTATCACACATTGGAGCGCTCTTCCTGTTTTTTCATCCTCTAATTTGAAGTGGCCTAGCCCTTTGTTTTTCATTTCCTGCCCTCAATTGCCCCAAACAGGTCATGATTATTTTGGGTATTTTAGGTCTAGAACTGATTGTTTTGACCTAAATGGTTCCAGCATTCTCTAGTGTTTTCCCCTTGTTTTGATTTCTGGCTTTGATCCCTAAAAAAATGAATGTCTTTGACTGTAATTTGTAAGTACTCAGTTCATCCACATGTACTGTGCCTTTTTTTTCTGAGGCTCTAAAGACTATTGTGGGTGACTAGTGATGGGTGAACCTGAACTGTTAAGCTCGAGGTACGTACCGGACACCTAGTGTCCGTGCATGGACCCCTAACATGGTCATTTCAGTAAAGTTCATTTAACTGTTCAGATTTGGATGTCCAGAGAAAGCTTGTTTAAATACTGCAATACAGACAATCAGCAAGCTTTACTGGTGCAAAATAGCATTAAAGCAAGACAATTATACTTTTTGACTGGGTTTGTGTGCCACTGTCACACTGATTCCAGGTCAGCTTATTAAACCTTATGAATATTTCCCTGTTTCCTCGGCCCACCCTCTGTGACAGTGTCTGTCATTGGTTGCCGTTGTACTGCACCCTCCACCGTCTATGCTGGAGTCTGTTATTGGTTGCACTCTTACTTGTAAAAAAAATAAACTATTGGAAAAAATTGCATGGGGTCCCCCGTATTTTGATGCCCAGCCAAGATAAATCACACAGCTAGGGACTGGTATTCTCGTGCTGGGGAGACACATGGTATTTGGGCTCTCCCCAGGTCAAAAATATATAAGGGGAGGGGGAGCGCACAATAGAGCAATAAATGTGGATACAATGGGTTAATATAGCAGTAATCCACTCACCTACTCAGGTTGTGAAGGGTTCACAACCAACTTTGTAAACGTAAAGGGTCAATGCAGATCCCATTCAGGATAAAAAAGGAAGATTTTTGTATTATCGGGATTCCTCCGCGCCCGCAGGTCAAAAATAGCAATAGCAGCTCCGAATGCTGGTGCTTTTCTTATCTCATCCTAATTGCTTAGGTGCGGTGGCAATTGAGGTAATCTAGGGGTTAATAACAGCTGTAATTCATCAAAAATCACAGCTGCCATAAGGTCCTAGGTTATTAATGGGTAGGGGGTCTATGAGACAACCCCATTACTGACCTGTAAGTCAAAAGAAATAAACAAAAATAACGTAATATCCTTTATTTGAAGTGAAAAACACACACACACCCTCTTTTACCCCTTTATTAACCCCCCAAACACCCCTGCAGATGAAACGTAATCTACCACATAGTGTCCCATGAAGATCCCAGCTCTGCTACATCTAGAAGCTGTAGTGATGGAAAAATGTGACCAATAACTGCAGCTTCTGGGACACACAGACAGACGCAGGGGAGCCTTCAGCTGTGAAAAGCAGTGACTTTGGATCTGCAGGGGTGTTTGGGGGGTTAATAAAGGGGAAAAAAAGGTTTGTGTGTTTTTTTATTTCAAATAAAGGATTTTTTGGTGTTTGTGTTTATTTCTTTTGACTTACAGGTTAGTAATGGATGTGTCTCACAGACGCCTTCCTATAACTAATCTAGGGCTTGATGGCAGCTGTCAGTTTTTATAAATCAAAGCTGTAATTAACTCCTTCTATTGCCCCAATTGCGATCACACAAGGGCAATCGAGATGAGCTTGGTAAAGTGTCAGGATTTTGCGCATTTAATAGATGTGTCAATTGTGGGGTGGCTGCAGGTTGCTATTTTTAGCCTGGGGAAAGCCAATAACCATTGATTAGTAACAGGTGGATGAGTGATAGGTGTAGGTATGGTGCTCAGAGAGCCCTGGTAAAGTCAAGAAACACCCAAGAATGAGACCCCAATAATAGTCACCACATTTTAGAAAAATAATGGCCAGATACTACGAAAGGGGTGTCAATTTACCCAGAATAGAAATTATATAATGGCAAGATCAATGCAGCACACTAAAAAGTACACCATCTCCTACTGTGCCCAGTTTGCGACTGGGAGTGGAAAAGTCCTTTGAGATCTATGACTTGTTCATCTTGATGAACGTTAGGCAGTCTATACTTTCAGGGAATAGCTGGATGCATTTATCTGTCATGACACTACAAACAGCACTGCAGACACGCTCTGAAAGAATGCAGCTCAGGCGATTCTTCCATTTTTGAAGATTAAAATGCAAAATGGTCCAAATCCCCCAGATGGCATCGATGATGATCTCCAGATACTACTGCACCATCCTCTCCAGTAATTCACTATATGTCAGACTTGTACTCTGTTCTGCTGGTGCATGGGCTGGTCTAAAAAAATTGGTCAAACAACTTTCAGAAATTGCTTCTGACAGTTAAATTACTACTAATAATTTTTTTGTGATGACTCGATGTTCCATGGGTTAGAAACCTAGAACTGCAATGCGCATTCTGTGCCTCAGTGCTGTCTTGAGTAAAACCACTCCTAAGATTGTCTACAAGCATGTTTTGATACACGTGCATGTGTGTATGCCTATCCAAGAGGGAAGCATCTCACAAAATTTACTCTTTTATAACGTGGATCTAAAAGACTGGCGATCCAGTAGTTTGCGCTCTTTCCTAATAATAAGGGCATCATGTTGCAGGTAGTACAGCTAGAAGGCACCTCTGTGTTAGGCGGTTCCATGAGGTCCAAGTTCTTGCTGTGTTAGTGGTGGTGTAATGCTCAAGTTTGCTTCCTCCATCACCTCACACCAATAATAGACAACTGATAGGGTCTTAATCTCCCCTTCATCTGCTGACTGTTGCCCGCCTATCAACTCTTCCTCCTCATCCTCTTCTATTTGCTCCTCGACTCCTGCACATTCATTAGCAGTTTGTCTAGTACTATGATCCCCCCTCTATTGCTGGACCGAGGGCTGGCTGCTGTGCTGAGATAGAGTAGAGTAGCTTGTATATTTGTATATGACTAACTGCTATGAGGAATGTGTGGGCATAGATGTTATGTTGACTTCAGAAAGATTGTTGTGCTCTGTGTCTGAGATTGGTCAAAAACAGCAGACATGTCCACTTTTGTAACAACTGATGGGCTCTCACTCACCACGACTGTAGCAAGCAAAGAAGTAGAGGTACTGAGGCTGAAGACCTGTGTGAGAACATTTGCTACATTGATGAAGGAGGAAGAAGCATCAGATGTGGTTGATGGGGTGGACGGTGTTCACTGAGGCCCACTAGGCCAAATTTAAGCGCAGTATTTCGCCAGAGTAATGCATGTTGCTGGACCATGTGCCAGTTTATGCATGTAGTAGTAAATTTAATGGATTTTTTTGCCCTACTGAGTTGTTTTTTTACAAAGTGGTTAATCCCGTGAGTTGGATCATCCTTTGTGGTCTCAAAAACTGCCCAGGCCAAGCAAACCTTGCCACCCCTGTAAACTGCATACTAACCACCGCTGCTGGCCAGGACCAGTGTTTTGGCTGAGGATGTACTGCTTGTCATAGTTGTAGCACTCAATCTCTTCGTCTTCTTCCTCCATCAGTGAAAATGCTTTTCTCCTCTTAAATCTGTTAAACATTTGTGCAGACCTCTGATGTACAAGGAATAGAACATGTGAACAGATTTGCCGACTCGCCCATCTGTGTTTCCCTACAGTCCGTTGGGCGGTTGGAAAGTTGTGACACATGGATAATTGTGGTGCCACCTCTGAGGACTGACTGTGTTTGATGTGGAGGTGGAGGAAAAGGAGGAGAGGCCAAATGATGCAGTACTTACAATCAACTTTTACACATGCTCTTTCTGAGCTTCATCTACAAGTCCTACCGCTGTGCTCCTTCAAAAGAAAGGGAGTTGAGTGGACCATTCAGTAGCTAATGTTGTCAGTTGTCTTTAGATAGGACGAGCCAGCATTTGTTCAGTAGATTTTATGATGAAGAAGAGTCGACACCCGATCCAATTCCAGTGAATTAACTTTATTTTCTTACAAAGATCACATGTAATTAAAAGGCATCTTAGCAGGCAAAAGGCCTCATCAGACACGCTTCAGAAAAAACCTTTCTCAATGACAAACATTTTACAAACTGACACACAATAAATACACAAAATGAACGTCAATGATTAGTTTCAGTTGGAATCAATTACAATAATTCGTCCATATACAAACTCAATACAAAGATGTTGATGACAAAGTTGGTATTAACACTGTAACGCCCCTTGAGAATTTAGGTACATTTGATCCGAACTATTTATTCGTACCTTTTAGAGATCAATTTACTGTCTCTATTCTAAGTACCGTATATACTCGTGTATAAGCCGACCCGTGTATAAGCCGACCCCCCTACTTTTGCCCCCAAAACCTGGGAAAATCTATTGACTCGTGTATAAGCCGAGGGTGGACCCCAGCACAGGTATACAGCCCCCAGCAGTGTGGTATATAGCAGCCCCAGAGGTATATACAGCAGCCCCAGTGGTAGTATACAGCAGCAGCCCAGTGGTAGTATACATGCAGCCCCAGTAGTATATACAGCCCCAGTGGTATATACAGCCCCAGTGGTAGTATATGCAGCCCCAGTGGTATATACAGCCCCAGTGGTATATACAGCCCCAGTGGTAGTATATGCAGCCCCAGTGGTAGTATATGCAGCCCCAGTGGTATATACAGCCCCAGTGGTAGTATATGCAGCCCCAGTGGTAGTATATACAGCTCCAGTGGTAGTATATGCAGCCCCAGTGGTATATACAGCCCCAGTGGTATATACAGCCCCAGTGGTAGTATATGCAGCCCCAGTGGTAGTATATGCAGCCCCAGTGGTAGTATATGCAGCCCCAGTGGTATATACAGCCCCAGTGGTATATACAGCCCCAGTGGTAGTATATGCAGCCCCAGTGGTAGTATATACAGCTCCAGTGGTAGTATATGCAGCCCCAGTGGTATATACAGCTCCAGTGGTATATACAGCCCCAGTGGTAGTATATGAAGCCCCAGTGGTAGTATATGCAGCCCCAGTGGTATATACAGCCCCAGTGGTAGTATATGCAGCCCCAGTGGTAGTATATACAGCCCCAGTGGTAGTATATGCAGCCCCAGTGGTAGTATATGCAGCCCCAGTGGTAGTATATGCAGCCCCAGTGGTAGTATATGCAGCCCCAGTGGTAATATATACAGCCCAGTGGTAGTATATGCAGCCCCAGTGGTAGTATATGCAGCCCCAGTGGTATATACAGCCCCAGTGGTAGTATATGCAGCCCCAGTGGTAGTATATGCAGCCCCAGTGGTAGTATATGCAGCCCCAATGGTAGTATATACAGCCCCAGTGGTAGTATATGCAGTACCAGTGGTAGTAAACAGCCCCCCTCCTTATTATGGGTCCCCCAGCAGAAATAAACAGCCCCCACTCCTTATCATGTCCCCCCCAGGCTGCGGCAGCTGTGAAAATAACAAACACTTTATACATCACCTTCCGGCGCAGCTCCTCCGGTCCTCCGCTCCTCCGCTCGCCGGCTTCTTCTTCTTTCTTGTGTCGGCTTCTGTGACCGCGCGCAGGAAATGACGTCATCTCCTGCGCCCGGTCACATGACACCGGCACAAGAAGGAAGAAGCCGGGACCGGAGGAGCAGAGGAGCGGAGGAGCTGCGCCGGAAGGTGATGTATAAAGTGTTTGTTATTTTCACAGCTGCCGCAGCCTGGGGGGGACATGATAAGGAGGGGGGGGCTGTTTATTTCTGCTGGGGGACCCATAATAAGGAGGGGGGGCTGTGTATTGCAATA
Organism: Allobates femoralis; assembly: GCA_033576535.1. NCBI lineage: Eukaryota > Metazoa > Chordata > Amphibia > Anura > Aromobatidae > Allobates > Allobates femoralis. The sequence continues at coordinate 256,216,378 of JARQOC010000005.1, read as the reverse complement.
TGCACGGCATCCCCCCGCCGCTAATGGACGGGGGATGCCATGCATATTCATTGCACTAATGAGGTGGCCCCACGTGACCGCCTGCGGTCACTGCAGCCCCCTCCTGCCTCCTCCAGCCACCGGTCACAGCCCCCCCCCACAGCATACCATATGACTCGTGTATAAGCCGAGGGGGGGGACTTTTCAGCCCAATTTTTGGGCTGAAAAACTCGGCTTATACACGAGTATATACGGTAGTTTGAAAATGGATGGAGAGGATCCTGACAAGGGGATGCGAATTGCCAACGATGACAGCACTGTTCCTTATCCTTATTTTTACCCCCCAAAATCTAGGGCATCAGTAATGGATTTGTTTCAATCCATCATTGAGGAAGAAGTTAAAAATCTACTAATGAATAAGTGTGCCGCTGCTGACAAGTTGTCTTTATCACAAAGACAAGCTCTAAAAGAACTGCAGGCTAATTCCAATATTGTCATCAGGATGTCGGATAAAAGTGGCTCCGTAGTCATTCTTGATGCCACCTTGTACCGTAAAGAAATTATGAGAAAATTCATACTTTGCATTGCCATCTGACACCACACTCAAAGCACAACAAGATCTTGGAAAACCATTGGATGAAGGGATAGATCTAGGTATTATAAATGAAAAATAACACACATATATGATGGTGTCCCATCCTATGTGCCCTATATTTCATGCTCTCCACAAGCCCCACAAGGACTGCGTTCCTCCACCCCTCAGACCAATTGTATCGGGAATAGGTTCCATGAATGAACATCTGTTTGAGTGGGTGGACCAGAAATTGCAGCCCTTGGTCTTGGGGACACTTGGTTACATATGTAACACAAAATATCTTTTGCATTCTTTGAAAGGATTGAAGTGTGTGTGGGGGGGTTGATAGATGGATTACTATGGATATGATATGTCTCTATTCATGTATTTCCCACAATTCGGTGATGGAAGCTCTTGCCACTGTTTTAAACAGGTCCTCATACGCCCAGGATACGATCAGCTTCATTCTAATGTCTGTGCTTTTTCTCTTGAAAAATAACTTTTTCAAATTTGATAACTCTTTTTTTCTGCAGACATACGGTTGCCCAATGTGGGAGAAATTTTCCCCCTGATTGGCTAATCTATACATGTCTGTATGGGAAAAAGAGTATCGATATGCTATCGGCAATCCATTCACCGTTGGTCTTTGATAGTACGGGAGATATATTGACGATCAGATCCTAATATGGGATGGATCGTTTGGTATATCTCCCACTGCCAATATCGTTTCTTTTGACTCATATTGCAACAACAACAATATGAATGTCAGGTTCACTGTTGAGGATCATGGCAGTAAAGCTCACTATTTAGATGCAATACTGATGGGTGACAAGAACACCAGGGTGGTTTCAACTAACTCCATGCTGACAGATGCAAGAGCTTGCCTGTTAGTGAGCTTATCAGAGCCAAAAGAATGTGTTCACCCGAAACGCAGCGTCTGTAGTTTGGGGTTCTGATCTGGCACACATCCCTTAGTCATTTTAAAAAGCTTGTTGGAAAGCGATTATGACTTTGAAGAGCTACTTAAATGTGGCACTGGAGTTTTTCCACTTCCTTACTGAAATGCAAAATTTGTATATTTCCTTGAGGGGGGATGTGGCTACAATCTCCTCACCTACTTAACTGTCTTCTTAGGGTTGCAGGAAAACTTCTTTCCATAAGGTAGATAGCAAGTTCCCAGACCTTCACAAGAAAATGATTTCCACAGACATTGTGTGGTTGTTGAAAATAGGCTCCGTGTGAGGGGCTATAAACACTTGATGATCGATCGTGCCAAAAATATTGTGACTGAAAAAAATAGAGATCTGCTTGCATTATTTGCCGCAATCTCATGATAATCATTCAAATCGCCGGGGTAGTGGCAGAACAAAAGGGACGAACTTTCTAATTGCATTCTCAACTCTCTACAATGCTGTAAAGTTGTGATATGTTCTTATGTGACCCAGCAAAAAAAAAATATATGGGAGGTAGGAGCTGTCAATTTGGGATTATTTTTGGGGCCTCATGATTTCTATGTATACCCCTGAGTTGGTGTGTATGGTGTACACATTAAATGTGTTTTGGTAACACTTTCATGACTCTCGAATTTTATTCCGAAGATATCATATTAATTGGGTGAGGGGTGCCATTGGTTTAAAAAAAAACTTTTCTCATCATTGTGCACATTACAAGCAATAGAAAGGTCTTCTCTGACTAATTTTGTACTTGGAAGGAGTAGCTGAAGATGATATATTGCTAATGATACATTCCCTCTTTAGCCATAGCTGCTCAACTCCAATCTGCGCAAAACTCAGGTTTTCCCTGGCACTATTTTGTAACTCAGGTTTCTAAATAATAATTTGCAGTTGTTAAATCAATCTTATTAAAAAAAAAGAATTGTTTAATGAATAAGTGTCGTAAGCTCTAAATAACTGATGCATCATTAAGCAACTTTACACGCTACTGTATAATTTGCAATGAATAGCAAAAGTAGCATTTCTAGGGGTAATGAATCTAGAGTCATTTCTGTTTGGGAAAGATAGTGAGGATTTTGAGCTTAGCAAAATTATCTGTGAAGCAAAGAAATGAAGGTCAATAGTACAAATTCTGCAACTATTCACTTTTTTATGTTTGTAGTGCTTCCACGGTGCACATTAAACAGATTTAGTCTGTAGTTGGATTTATATTTTCTGTAACAAGTTTAACACCCCAAATGCAAGCAAACAAAAATGCTAATGGCTACAACTCAGCTAAACTGAACTATTATGAGGATTCCCCAAAAAAGAAAATATGATGATTTTAGTGTATTTGTCAAATTACATTAAAACAAGTGGACAAACAGACAATACTTTTTTATAACATGGTACGTTTTTAAAATACATTGAGGCTCACACTTATTTGTTTTCTTTAGCTTATAAACATTTTACGATTTTTTTTAATGCATTTTCCAGTTTTTGTGGCTTTTTTTAAAATTTACACATGATTATTTTATATGTTTGTTCTGTAAAGGAGCCTTTAGAAAAAGCTTATGAAAATGATTTACTTAGGAAATGCTGCATATAGAGTGAAATAACACACAAAAATTAAAACTCATCAAGATGGTGAAATCATACAAAAACATACCATAGTGCATTTCATATTTGCTTAATACCAGAGTAACGGTTGTAACATTTGCATGACACTTTCAATATCAGAAGGCTAAATATCTTGTTTGCATGCAGCAGCTGAAACTTGTAAAAGTATTTGTGCATACAAGTGACATGTAAGTAATGCTATAGGAAACAATGTTTACGATGGAAAGGTTCCTGTGGTTTTCGGAGAGGACAACAGGAACCTTTCCATTGTAAACATTGTAACACTTGGTGAATTTACAATTACTCTTCTTTGCAGAATGCACCTCCAAAACTCTCTTTTGATAATCCCACCTACACCGTCAATTGGACCATTACTATGTGTAATTGAGCATCCATATTAGATCCGAAAATAAATGAAGGCCAGACACTAATTCAAAGAATACCCCGTCCGGACCAATGAGGTCCTGCTTATTTTGCCTAGGGATCGACACTATTTTCTGGTGCTACATGTCTTCAGCAATAAGAATAGGAACAATTCAATGCAGATAAGATAGACAGCCCACACTAGGTTCATCAGTGCAGCTTTATTTTCTGGTCCTAGAATTACATCGGTGCAGGGAGGCTGAGTGGAGGCGGTGGACAACGGCTCACCGTTTCGTGTGGTTTATGCACGTCAATGGATCCTGTGGAAGAGCATAAGCTGTGCCTGTGCGAAACAGTGAGACGTTGTCCACTGCCTCCACTCTCCCTCCCTGCACCGATGTAATTCTAGGACCAGAAAATAAAGCTGCACTGATGATCAATGATTGCCATCTATTCTTATTTACATTAAAGCATCCATATTAGGCTAGGGTCACACTTGGCATGAGTTTTTTTAGTGCCTTAAAAAAAAGCATGCGTTTCTGCATGCTTTTTTCATTTCTGCATGCATTTTTTATGGTGTCTGATGGCACCCAGCGTTTTTGCATGCGTTTTTAAATCAGCACCTAAAAAAAGTTCATGCACCATTTTTTGGTGCTGTTTTAAAAACGCATGCTTTTTTTTAACATAGGCCCCTATGGAAAACGCATGCGTTTTTGGATGGTACTAAATGGTACTAATGTACCATGCGTTTTTGCTTGCGTTTTTGATGTCAGCTACTCACATAAGTGCAAAAACTCATGCCAAAAATGCATGGCACTTTAAGCATGCGTTTTTGCTATTAAGGCATGCATTTTTGCTATTAGGGCATGCGTTTTTTTAACATGGGGGCCTATGGGTGCGTTTTTACATGCTTTTTTAAAAACGCATGTCTCCAAATAAGCATGAAAAAAACGCAAGTGTGACCCTAGCCTTAGAAGAGATTGATACATTTTACTGTATTTACACATATGCTAGCATGGTAAATTACAGCACGCACAATCTCAGTAAAATACAAGCTCAGTAACATTAGTTTTCTTGGATTCCAGAGTGTTTTTTCATGCTTGCGTAATATTAATATTAATAATAATAATAATAATTTTTATATATTCTGCAGCGCTTCACAATTCAGAGGTTCATATGTAAACAATCATAAGAAACAGTTAACAGAAATTACAATACAATACAAAAAACAATACAATACAATACAAAGCATAATACAATACAATAATTAGAGCAAAACAATGACAGCCATGCTCATAAGAGCTTACAATCTGACAATGAGGTAGTGGTGACACAAAGTATTGGTGTTTATAATGAAGGTATAGTCAACTTGAGGAGATAGGGAACAGATAGGAGCAGTATAAGTGGCCACAAGCCATTATTTGTGATCCACTTGAGACTGGTGGAGCGAAAAGGCTATGTCTAAATGACTTTAACTAGGGATCATGATAGGCGCCCTAAAAAGATGTGTTTTTTGGGATCGCCTGAAGTTATGTAATTTGTGGATACACCTAATTTCTTGGGGTAGAGCATTGCAGAGAATTGGTGCAGTTCAGGAGAAGTCTTAGAGTTGTGAGTGGGAGGTTCGGATTAATGCAGAAGTGAGTTTAAAGTCACTTCCAGAGTGAAGAGAACGGGTGGGGTGATAGAGAGGAGAGTAAAGAGATAGAGAGGTGCTGCACTGTGAAGAGCTTTATGGATGAGAACAAGCAGTTTGAATTGGATGCTATAGTGTATAGGTAGAAAGTGCAATGACTGGCATAGAGCAGAAGCGTCTGAGTAACAGTTAACTAGATAGGTGATCGTGGCTGCTGCATTAAAGATGAACTGGAGAGGGTAGAGTCTTGTGTGGGGGAGGCAAATTAAAAGAGAATTATGATAGTCAAGTCGGGAGTAAATCAGGGCCCCAGTGAGGTTTTTGTGGTTTCCAATGTGAGAAAGGGGCGAATTCTAGAAATGTTCTTCAGGTGCAAGCCGCAAGAGCGGGCGAGAGATTGTATATGTGGGATGAAGGAAAGATCAGAGTCAAACATAACACCCAGACAGCGAGCCTGCTGACTCAGCACTATTGTGGTGCCGCACACTGAGAGAGAGATGTCATATTTAGGGAGGTTAGTGATTGCCGGAGCAGGAGAAGTTCTGTTTTGAAAAGGTTGAGTTTCAGATAGAGAGCGGACATGATATTAGAAACTGTGGTTAGTCAGTCATGGTGTTCTTTATTAGAGCGGGAGTAAGGTCAGGGAAGAAGTGTATAGTTGCATGTCATCAGCATAAAGATGGTACTGAAAGCCAAATTTGCTGATGGTTTATCCAATCGGGGCCGTGTAGAGAGAGAAGAGCCTTTGATCAGATTGAAATAGTTGATTTTGTTTGTACTGAATGACTCTCGATTCATATCTTTCAATTTTTCTGGCTATTGCTTTAATCTGTTGCTTAATGATTTCAAGTGCATTTATCAGCTTTTCTTGTGTTTAGCCAGTATTTTCTATCAGATATTTCTGGGTTTTACCATTTTTCAGGTTTCGTTCTTTCATGTTTTTCAAATTGCTTGAATCTGCTCGTAGGCCTTTTATTTTTAATTCCAACCTGATCTTCCATTTTGGTTTTCCAGTCCTTTTTCTAAAGGTCTTTAATTAATAATTGCTTTAATTGTATCCCCAGTTCTTCTGTTACAGTCACTGCTGTGCTTATTATTATTATTATTATTATTATTATTTATGAGTAGTTTTTTGGTATGGTGATTAACATATGGGTATATAGATAACAACATGGAAAATTCGAGAAAAAAAATCAACATTTTTAACATTTTTAACATGCAAAAAACCATAGTTTCATTCAATGCAGGCATTTGCAGTGAGAATGCTGGTAATTGTGCGGACACAGTGCAATCATATTGGTATGTCAGAGTGTAGACAGAGGTTAATATAAAAACATGATTTCAACAATAAGTCATTTTCTGAAGATATTTTCCCAAGAATAATGTGAGGAGACATTTCACACGCGGTGAGTTGTTGCCTCATATCTACTTGTCACGATGACAGATTTACTATAGGTGTCATGAGAGCTCATTGAGAAGCATCAGGAGGAAAAATCTTTGAATATATGACAATGAGTCTCATGAGTATTGATTTTGGGTACTGAGCCTACCAAACAAAAACATCATTATAGAATCAAGAAAAGTATACATGCTGGAAGTAAATTTTGAAAAAATATGTGACATTAAAATCTGGTGTGCGTTTTACATTTATTGCTTGTTGCATTTACCTAAGTAATGCAAAGAGAACTGTATAATGCTGCAGATTAAGCTCATGAATTCAAAGCAATCCATTCAGCAAAAAACATTGTCAATAGAGGACGAATACCCATCTGTTATGAAGTTAAAATGAGGTTCATGTTTTAGAATTAGGCTGGTTTCACACTTCTGATTTTTCCCTGATCAGGTTCCATCAGGTTTGTGTCAAAACCAGGAGTGTCTCCAAACCCCAGAACAGATGTCAATGTTTCAATTATAGTTTTTCTCTGCAAGTTCCTCTCCTGGTTTTGGCACAAATTGGATGGAACCTGATCAGGAAAAAAACTGCAGTGTGAAACCAGCCTTAGGCTAGGGTCACATTTGCGGCAGGGCACTGCAGATCCTGATCCAGTTTTGAGCAGTTAAAGTGCTCAAAACCGAATAAGGAACCGCAGCCCATAGGAGCCTATTATAGTAACCGGATGGCACTACATGCAATCTGGTTACCGGCTCTGGTTTCGTTGCCTGCGTGAAAAATCATGCAGGCAACGTTTTTCGGAGTGGTAACTCTGCCGCAGCAGAATTCCTATAATGGGCTCCTATGAGAGCCATATGTGACTGCCTGTGGCAGCCGTATGCTTTGCTCATCCCTACTGCCAAAGGGATGAGCAAAGGTTAATTACATTAATAGAAGTGTGCAACATGTCTGTAGGGAGTGCCCACCCTCACTACAGACATGTTGCCCCATTATATGGGCATAGCAAGGGTTAAAGTGCTTTAATTCTAAAACTAAATGTTCGGCGGCGACTCCTGGCAGTGAAGCATATACAGTACACAATTTATGTACTGTACTGCTGTCCGAGGTGCTGATAGCTTATACAGTAGTTCAATGGCAGCCCCACCACCATAGAATTACTGTTTAAGCTTTCAGCACCTCGGACAGCAGTACAGTACATAAATTGTGTACTGTATATGCTTCACTGCCAGGAATCGCCGCCGAACATTTAGTTTTAGAATTAAAGCACTTTAACCCTTGCTATGCCCATCTAATGGGGCAACATGTCTGTAGGTAGGGTGGGCACTCCCTACAGACATGTTGCCCACTTCTATTAATATAATTAACCCTTTGCTCATCCCGGAGGCAGCAGGGATGAACAAAGTATCCGGCAACCGGATTGCACATTCAGAGCAATCCGGTTGCCGGATTCCGGTTTAGGGACACAAAATGTGTCCAAATTATGTGTGAATGCAATTGCGATTATCGCATCCACTTCCAAGTGTGACCCTAGCCTAAGTATGATAAAGAATTTGTCTCAAAAACTCTAAAGGGTATGCCACACGCGTCGATATCGCTGTCAATGTCGCTCATGCGTCACGGATTTTCAGTCGCTCAAGCGACGTAAAAGTGATGCAGGAGCGACATTGAAGCGTGTGATCAAGCGATGCAACCAGCGACATGTCGCTGATCGCCGATCGCAGGTTTCACTGCCAGACGTAAAACCTGTCCCTCATCGCTCAGTAGACCTTGTGCATCGCTGCGTGACACTAAACTCAGCGATGTATTTTCTATTTTGACACTGTACAAGCGACTAAATAAAATCGCTCGCAAGATGGCGACATCACCGCATCGCTGGGTCATACTGACGCGTGTGACATCTTACCTGCGATAATTCCACATCGCTCAGGCGACGAATAATATGTGACGCATGAGCGATATCGCGGGCGACATTGACATGTGTGACAGGCCCTTAAGGGTTGTTTCACACTTGCATTTGTTTGTCCAGCGTCCTAATCCGGCGAAGACCATATGCTTCCTGATCAGGCCTGTCTCCATAGACTTAAAATGAGGCTTTTGCCTCCTCATTTGAGAGCTGTATAATGAAGAGGCAGAGACCCTGATAAGGGCGATGTGTGCCTTACTGGGCTGCTTAGTGAAGTCTTGATAAAATCAGTTTATTAACAGGAAATAATTATAAGGTTTAGTAATGCAGCTGATATGTATTACTCTATATTTATTAGCTCTGTATAACTGCACCTCCACCACTAATAGGTAACTTTCTGCCTATGCCCATGTTACATAAAAATGGTGGTGTTGCTGAGGTTATACAAAGATCATCACTCAGAGAACTAGTAGGTGTGCAGCAGATAAAACAATGGTGTTATCAAAATAAGCAGTCCAGTAAGTAATACATCGTTAAAATCAGGGTTTTTGTCCCTACATTATGCTGCTCTCAGACAGTGTAGCATAAACCCTAGTGGCAGATTCAATGATAGACAATCATTGAGGGTCAGCTAACCACTTTGTCACTTATTTTTACAAAAATCCTGGCAACAATAAGTACATAGTGGTAATAATCATGTGCATCCAATATTTCTACCTCCGTAGAACAAAATTCACTTTTAAGCAAGCGTTAGTAAAATACAATTCTTTATTGATTCAATATATTAAAATATAATTTCAGATGATGATGTACACTGTATATAGGGGGTACAAACACAGAGAAAAAGTGAAGTCACTCACAATGAAGAGAATTGTACACAGTGATATATTTAATAAATATGATAACAATCAAGAAAAATTGTATGGTACAGTTTTCATGGGAAATGTAACACAAGTAACATGACAGGTACGTGATCTGCAGAGCACTAATGATTAAGCCAACAATGCCTAGATAGTCTACAGGGATAAACTCAAGGTCTCACCCCAGCTAAGGCTACTTTCACACTACGATTTTTGTAAAATCCGATGCTGTCCGATATAAATCGGACAGCATCGGATTCTTCTAATGCCTGGAATCGGGTGCCAAATAGGCATCCGATTCCGACAGAAAATAGGATGCCCGCCCTCCTGTCAGATCGCTCCCTGAGAGCTGTCAGTCTCTCCCCCGGTCCTCTTCTTTATCCCCTGTGTCTCCCCTCTTGGCCCCCGGTCCTGTGTCTCCCCTCTTGGCCCCCGGTCCTGTGTCTCCCCTCTTGGCCCCCGGTCCTCTCATCCCCTGTGTCTCCCCTCTTGGCCCCCGGTCCTCTCATCCCCTGTGTCTCCCCTCTTGGCCCCCGGTCCTCTCATCCCCTGTGTCTCCCCTCTTGGCCCCCGGTCCTCCTATGCGTCCTCCTCCTCTCCTCTTGTCCTCCTCCTCTTGTCCTCCTCCTCCTCTCCTTTCTCACCTGTCCACGACTCCTGGACGGTCCCGCGCGTCTCCGGTGCCTTGCTGTTCTCTCTCAGTGCTGCCAGGACCTCTCGTGATGTCACAATCACATGACTGCCGGCTATTGGTTCCTGGCAGTCATGTGATTGTGACATCACGGCAGGTCTTATCAGCACAGACGGCAAGATACCTGGAGACACCGGAGATGCCGGGAGACGTCGGGGGCCTCGTGGACAGGTGAGCATAGATTTTTTTATTTTTAATTAACCCATTCATTCACTTTTGGAGCGATTTTAGTGTACTGAGCATGCTCAGTACACTAAAATCGGTCCGAGGAGACATAAGATGTTTCCTCGGACCCTTCTCCATAGGGCCCCATGTTAAGTTGATCGGGTCGGATCGGATGTGCACTAAATGCCATCCGATCTGGTCCGATCCGAATCTGTCAGATTTTATTTTCGGTGCAAAAATCGGAGCAAGCTCCGATTTTTGCACCGATAAAAAAATCGGACAGATTCGGATCGGACCAGATCGGATGGCATTTAGTGCACATCCGATTCGGTCCGATGCCCATAGGCATACATGGGGTCCGAAAATCGGTCCGATGCTGTCCGATTTTCATCGGACAGCATCGGAAATGCTATAATCGTTATGTGAAAGCAGCCTAATACATGGGATTGACAGAGCTACAGCTAGTGCAATGTGCAATAGTATTGAGTAAAGACATTTCCCATGAAAACTGTAGCAAACAATTCTTCTTGAATGTTATCATATTCCCACACATTGTCTTCTATATAGAGCATGAGTTCCCACATTGAATCCTATATGCAGCAGGAGCCCACACATTACTTCCTATGTAGAACAGGAGCCATCACATTGCCTCCCATACACAGCAAGAGCCCCCACATTGCCTCTATATACTGCAGCAGCCCACATATTGCCTCCTATATACAGAAGGAGCCCACACATAGGCCCTATAAATGCCTACATTGCCTTCTATATACAGCAAGAGCCCCCAAATATCCTCCTATACAAAGCAGGACTCCTACACTGCCTAACACATACAACAGAAGTCCCCACATATCTTACTATATACCGCAGGAGCCCATATATTGCCTTCAATTTACAGAAGGAGCCGACATATTGCCCCTATATAAAGTGGGAGCCCACATATAGCCCCCTATAAACAACATAAGCCCCCACATTGCCTTCTTAATACAGCAGTAGCCCCGACATATACTCCTATATACAGTACGAACCCCACACTGCATACTTTACACAGCCGGAGACCCTGCATTGCCTCCTACATAAAGGAGGAACACCACATTGCCTCCTATATACAACGGGAGCCCTCACATTACCCACTTTAAAAGGTATGAGCCTACACATAGCCCGCTATAAACAGGATAAGACCCAACATTGCCTCCTATATACAGCAGGAGCTCCCTCAATGCCTCCTATGTACAACAGGAGCCCCCACATTACATCCTATACACAACAAGAGCGCCCACATTGTCTACTATATAGAGCAAAAGCCCCACTTTGCCTACTTTATACAGCAGGAACCACTACACATCCTGCTATATATAGCAGGAGTCCACATATTGTCTTCTGTATACAACAGTGGCTCATTCATTGCCCCTTTTATAAAGTATGAACCCACAAATAACCACCTATAAACAGTATACGCCCAACATATTAACTCCTAAATACAGAACAACCGCCGCACATATTCTCCTATATACAACAGGAGCCACCACATTGCCTCCTTTACACAGTCAGAGCCCTACACAGATTCCTATACACATCAGTAGCCCCTACATTGCCTCATATATACAGCAGAAGACCCTACACTGCCTCCCTCTAATGTACAGCAGGAGCCCACGCATGCCTCCCTTGTGCAGCGTAGGCCTCATTCCTTGGAAAGGTGGTGACCTACATATGGAATCTACAAAGCGGTGAGGTGGCTTGACTTTTTCAATAATATATATATATATATAAATGAAAAAGTACTATACATATACTATATATTAATGTACATATGTATATAATGTATATATGTTGATGTATAATATACTATATATTAATGAAAAAAAATGTACTGGGCCATTTATATGGATACACCTAAATAAAATGGGAATGATATATCAATTTCCTGTTTGTGGCACTTTAGTATATGAGAGGGGGGAAACTTTTCCAGATGGGTGGTGACCATTGTGGCCATTTTTTCAATGGGAAGAGTCATGTGACACATCAAACCTATTGAGAATTTCATAAGAAAAACAATAATGTGCTATGGTTTTAACGTAACTTCATTCTTTCATGAGTTATTTACAAGTTTATGACCACTTATAAAATGTGTTCAAAGTGCTGCCCATTGTGTTGGATTGTCAATACAACCCTCTTCTCGTACTCTTGACACACTGATAGCAACACCACAGAAGAAATGCTAGCACAGACTTCCAGTATCCATTGTTTCAGATGCTGCACATCTCGTATCTTCACAGCATAGACAATTGCCTTCAGGTAAGTGATGAGGCAAACTTTTTTGTGAGTGGTGAATTTAAACAAAACCACCACTATTGGTCTGACACTAACCACAGTGGATAGATCCCTTCAAGACTGTTGGAAAACAAACATTGATGGTATGGTGTGGTATATGGGGTACAAAGATAGTGGGGCTATTCTTCATCAATGGAAACTTCAATGCCACTGGATATCGTAATCATGTAGCTGCATCCATATAAATGGCCCACCCTGTATGTATATAAATATCGTTTATACTCACCTACCTCTTATTCCTGGCACTTCTATCTCTTTTTTTCTTTGTTGAGAGTGCAGAGGCAGCACGATGGAGTGATGACCTCACACTTCCTGTGTGAACACACTGACATCTCCTAAGCTGCACGCCTGTAGCGGTCTGTAGCTTAGTAGATGGGCAGAGATAGGGCATGCAGCTTTTGCTCCATGTTCTATTACAGGATTAAACTGTGGCAATGTGATGCTGACACAGTTCAATGTGATGGTCACTGGAGAGCGGTCTTCTGGGCATGAAGTTCTGGGCCAGAGACCTGAATCTTTGATCTTAGCAATGCCCCTTATGCTGGGTCCCCTCTATGTACACCTCAAGGCCCACAAAGACCAGGGGCCCACCGAGGCATCAACTGGTGTCTTGGTGTGCCAGACCGATGCTGTGTATTTATATTGTGAGGATCGGTGCTTCATATATACACATGTATTTAGTTCTGATGCAAAACAACTGTTGACATCTCAAAAACTTAAAAAAATGAACAAAAGGGCTTTTCTTTTCATCTGATAACAAAGCAGTCCTTCTAGGTATTCACTGCCACAGCTTCAGGCATATTCTCTTCATATGAGGGTGCGTGCACACGATCAGTGTACGCAGCGTTTTGGACGCAGCGTCTTGCCGCTGCGTCCAAAACACTGCATAGTACAGTACAAGCATAGTGGATGGGATTTCAAGAAATCCCATCCTCACCATGCGTAACCCGCCCGCAGCGTTCTTGGAGCTGCGGTGCGGGTTGCCGGAAGTCCGCGCCTCTGCAGCATGTTCATTTCATGCTGCAGAGTCGGAAGCGGCTCCCATCGGGTGACTGCAGGGAGAAGCCGCCTTGCACCCGCCGCACATGGTGAGTACAGGGCGGCTCCGGTCTCCCTGCGGCCACCACTGCTTCACTCAGGTCCGGAGGAGCTGTGTCCAACACGCAGCTCCTCCGGACCGTGTGCACACACCCTTAGAGCTTACACTCCAGCTACACTACTTCAGACACATCTCAACTGACTCAGCTGCCCTTTCTAGGAACTGCAAATATGGACTGGGGCTTGGGAAGTAGCTATTCCCATCAAAGCTCTTCCGGTCACACTTAAAACCCAGCCCCAAATATCTGCTCCCTTCAAAAACTTCTCCGAAACCTATTGCTGAAATGTTCATTTCCAGGACTTGCATCACCAGAGAGAGCCATCCTGGTTACACATTTCTTTCATCCAGGATGATAGATAGATAATAGATAGATAGATAGATAGATAGATAATGTCATTTTTTTTAAGTGTATATATATTATCTAAGATTTAGATAAGATTTGGGCCCCATGTATCCTAATAAAAATGTGACGGATTGAACATCTTGAATGTCTTGAACTGAATATATAGCACACTCGTTATAGCATGTCAGACAGATAACTCATTTGCCTTCTCTCTGCTTCGAATGTAGTTAAGTGGTAGTTCTTTTTCAGATTGCGTGGTTGCCTCTGGTTTGAGAAATATACAGGAAAGTGCCCACATTATGAGCGTAGAAGAAGATGTGGGTATGTTGTAAATAACAAATATAAAGGAACAGCATCAAGAATACTAAAAGATTGAAGAAAAATATTAGCAGCTATAAGGGCTCATTCAGATGTCAGTGAAAGGTTTTCAGCAGTAGTTTGGATCAGATTTTCATCAGTGTATGGTCAGTGTGCCAGTTCTTTAAAAAGTAAAAAATAATATTAGAATCGAGAGTCCTCATTGGTTGATACCTTTTAATGGCGTACTGCAAAGATGGTAGACATAGCAAGCTTTCGAGACTCTATGGCCTTTTCATCAGGCTTAATAATCATACAACTTTTGAACACACACATATATACACATGTACAGTATATGTGTATATATGTGTGCGTTTATAAATTGTGTCATTATTAAGCCTGATGAAAAGACCATAGAGTCTCGAAAGCTTGCTATGCTTACCATCTTTTCAGTTAGCCATTAAAAGGTGTCAACCAATGAGGACTCTCAGATTCTAATATTAGAATAATATATAAGCAGTTGTATGCAAAAAAAAAAACACACTCATATTGATTTCTCAAGCATCACCTATTAAACAATCAGTGAAAGATGGTCAGCACACTAGTGGCACATGAATGACATATAAGTACTGTCCAATTTTCACATGGAGCTATATAGAATGGAATTAATGACTTTGACTCATGACTTGGATCAAAATCAGACATGTCTCCTGGTTTTGGTGCATACTATTTGGTCCACAAAAATACCCAAATGTGAACATCGGAAATAATAGTAGTGCGAAAACTACAGAACGCATATGTCAAAAACTGACATTAGAATGTGCCATAGTTCACTTTTTTGCTAAGGGTAATACTAATCCTCGCTGTATAATTTCATTTTTAGACAGTGCGCTAATTACACTTTTATTATTTTTACTTACTGTTTAGAAAAAGATTTTAAAGATTACAGTAAATGTCATAGTTGCTATATTAATTACTGACTGAATCAGCATTGTTTATACTACGTGAAAGGCTGTGATTATTTATAGGAAAACCAATTTATAGAAAGCAAATTCTCGTTACAATTATACTTTTATACTTTACATAGTTTTATGCACTGGTGTATTCCAAAAACAACAAAAAATCAGAAACCAGAAAAAAAAATATGATATCTGTGAAAAAACAAAAGATAAAGGAATATTTTTGATTGCTGGTTTTACTTCTTATTTTATTACCATACAATAATGAAAATTCCGAATTCCATTCCTTAAAGTGTATGGTAATTATTTTATTATTTATTATATAAAGCAGAAATACACATATGTAATAAGAAACATATTATATCTTATCAAAGAAATGTGCTTCTTTCTCTGCCAGGACTAATTCAGTCATTTTCAATATTCTGAATTCTGAGGAAAATCTGTATTTAGTGACTTTCTCATTACTGAGATAGGAGATGGCAGTTGTTACTGATTATTATTATTCTTATTTATTTATATAGCACCATTAATTCCATGGTGCTGTACATGAGAAGGGGTTATATTAAAAATACAGTTATAGGTGAACAAATTAACAAATGGCAGACTGGTACAGAGGGTAGAGGACTCTCAGGCTTACATTCTAAAGGATGATGTGGTTGGAGACAGTAGGTTAATCATTACAGCAGCTCTGGTGGTGCAGAGGTGCAGGGGCGTTGCTAGGGTCAAAAAACATCGGGGCTCGGGCCCACTGAGCTGCATTTTTTGGAATAAATTTAAATAAAACCCAAGTAAAATGTACTTAAATAACCAGTGACACTCTACATATATAATATTAACAGTTTTAATGCTTTAAAACATTATAGATTGCCAACATGCACTCAATAAATAGACAAAATATAACAGTATTAGGCCAACATCCAAGTAATCCTAAGGCTTCTTTCACATGAGCGCTTTTCTGGCGTTAATACCGTGATTTTAAAGTGCATGAATTTCGCTGTCAAAAAACGCCATTAAAGAACATGTTCTATAATGACGTTTTTTTAGCAGTATCTTCTTGACCCCATTGACATGAATGGGGCGTGCTCCCGGTGAAAATTGGGTGCTTTAAAAGCACGCGATTAGTGTTCGGGGAGAAGCGCTTATCTGAATAAGCCCTAAAGGGTTTTCTTACTACTTTGATCCACTCCTCTAGGATACAGTTCTATCTATTGTGTTAAGGAAAAAAATAGCACCAGTGGTATATACAGGCCCCAGCAGTATTACAGCAGCCCCAGTGGTATACAGCAGCCTCCCAGTGGTATATACAGGTCCCAGCAGTATTACAGCAGCCCCAGTGGTATGCAGCAGCAGCCCCAGTGGTATATACAGGCCCCAGCAGTATTACAACAGCACTCCCCAGTGGTATATACAGGCCCCAGCAGCATTACAGCAGCCTCCCCAGTTATACCTTACTTGAAGTATATGAATGTCAAAGGTGTTGAAAGGGTTAAATTACATTATATACAGCACACATGTACTGGATAACACATGCTCATTACATACATCATACATGTCCAGAGTACACACATACTATATAACAGATGCACAGCAGGTACACATCATATACACAGAACATGCATGTAGGACAAGTGTATATACACACACTTCACTATACTCAAAATATATCCTAAATACACAAAGAGACACAACCCACACACAGAGACACAAAACCCACACAGAGGCACAACATACACAGACACAACCCGCACACAGAGACAACATACACACACACAGAGACAACATACACACACACAGAGACAACATACACACACACAGAGACAACATACACACACACAGAGAAACATACACACACAGGACAACATACACACACACAGAGACAACATCACACACCACACACACACAGACAACATATACACACACACACAAGACAACATATACACACACACAGAGACAACATATACACACACACAGAGACAACATACACACACACACAGAGACAACATATACACACACACAGAGACAACATACACACACAAGAGACAACATATACACACACACAGAGACAACATTACACACACACAGAGACAACATACACACACACAGAGACAACATACACACACACAGAGACACATACACACAGAGACATGGAGACACACACTCCTCTGTGCTGCAGGGGTGGGGCTGGTGTACATGTGCTTTACCTGCTTCCAGCAGCGGAGCACCTCCCCCACTCTCTGCCAGGACTGTCCAGCAGGAGAGCTGTCATGTGGTGGATTAGCGCTGCTTCTCCTCTGGATCTTCCAGAAGAGGTGACTTTCTCTATGTGCCGGCTCTCACCTCTTCACTTCATAGACCGCGCCATGCAGGAAGAGAAGAGCACTGGCCAATCAGCTCTGCTGTCACTCAGTCTGCTGTGAGAGGTTAATTGGCCAGTGCTCTTCTCCTGCAGGACATGCCCCCTCTGTGAGTTGCTGGACCTGGAGGATGGTAAAAGCTGCTGCACAGTGCACACATGAAAGTGCAGGTTCCCGCAGCATAGAGCGGCAGAGGCACTGTAGGAGATAGCAGGAAGTCAAGGGAGAGAAGAATTGCCAAAGGCAGTATCTGATAGAACGGCCCTTCAGCACCTCCGCAGATGCCGCCCCCTATTTTATCAGCAGGTAGCAGCGCTGGGTCCGGGGCGGCGAGATTCGTGGCTCTATGCATAAGAATCGGGGCTGCAGCCCCGATTCTTAATGCATAGCGACGTCCTGGTGAGGTGGCAGCGTGGGTCATTTGCAGGCTATAAGCTTTACTGAAGAAATAGGTCTTCAAGTTCCGTCTGAGAGTGCAAACATGGTGATGATCACATGTTTTGGGGCGCAGAATTCCAGAGGATGAGGGATATTCAGGAGAAGTCTTGGTGAAATGAATAAGTGTGGAGCAGAAGAGGAGGTCTAAGGGGGATTGGAGATTATGTGAAGGAAGATATTGTGAGATTAGTTTAGAGTATAGGGAGGAGACAGGGTTATGGATGGCTTTGTAGATCAGTGTTAGTAGTTTGAACTGGATTTGTTGGGTAATTGAGCTAATGGAGGGTAGAAGCAAGGGATTAAAGAGGAGAGAGGTGGATTAGTCGCAGCAGAGTTAAGGACAGACTGGAAAGGTATGAGAGTGTAAGCAGGGAAGCCACAGGGGAGGATGTTGCAGTAGTCAAGGTGGGAGAGAATGAGGGCATATACAAGCATTTTAGCAGATTAAAAGTTAAACAAACAATGGATTCTTGAAATATTTTTGAGCTGGAGGCAACAGGAGGTGGTGAGAGTTTGGATGTGTGGTTTGAAGAATACTGTGATACATAGATCAGGTAGCAAAGATTCATGAGATGGAAGAAAGAAAATGAGTTTGTATTTGTCCACTTTGAGCTTTATGAAGTGAGAGAAGAAGAAAGAAGACATGAGCTGATGAGATTCTATATAGATAGGATAGAAAAAAGGAAAACAGAGCAAGCGCTCCCTGGGAAAAACCTGATGGTTATTTTACAGGACCACTAGGGTGGGGGTATATAGATGGACTCTCACCTAATCTTTTTGTGCTGTCTCCACACAGAGTGTACGCTGTCCAGCTCCACTCTGTTTCACCATTCGGGTCCACTTCCACATCTCCTCAATAGATAGGAGGAGGCACAGCTGGAGATTGAATTCTTCCTTTAACTCCTCCTTTCATCTACATCTTCTCCTTTACTTAGAATCTTATCAATTAACAAACAGCTTGACGTCATGGTGGATATAGTAAATATTAAGTTATACATCTATATCAGACTAAGTAAATTGGTTATGCAAATAGAGTCTATGGAGCCTCGTTTAGGAGTCTCAAACACAGGACTAGCCATATATCCCTCCAGGGAAGGACCCAGCCAAGGGGTGGCTCCTTGCGGAGAACACCATAACCACCAAATGAAGTGGCCCTTTAAGTCAATATCCAACTCTTTTACAAGTTTACAGATATGACAAGGCTATTCCTGTGTTTGAGACTCCTAACCGAGGCTCCACCGACTCTATTTGCATATTCATATTTCCCAGGGGGCAATGTGCCTAGGAATTCACTGTGTTTGAGCGCTTTAGCCAGCTGCCCGCAGTGTTTTCTTAGACTGGTCTCCCTGAGATCAGTGAATACTTTGCAATCTTGGTCTACTAGGCCTTGCTCCCACCTAGCCAGAATCCTACTCCACACTGATGAGGGGCAACACCCCGAAACAGCTGTATGTGGATGGATACCTGGCCTTGGTATTCCCTTGTCATATCTGTAAACTTGTAAAAGAGTTGGATATTGACTTAAAGGGCCACTTCATTTAGTGGTTATGGTGTTCTTCCGCAAGGAGCCACCCCTTGGCTGGGTCCTTCCCTGGAGGGATATATGGCTAGTCCTGTGTTTGAGACTCCTAACCGAGGCTCCACAGACTCTATTTGCATATTCATATTTCCCAGGGGGCAATGTGCCTAGGAATTCACTGTGTTTGAGTGCTTTAGCCAGCTGCCCGCAGTATTTTCTTGGACTGGTCTCCCTGAGATCAGTGAATACTTTGCAATCTTGGTCTACTAGGCCTTGCTCCCACCTAGCCAGAATCCTACTCCACACTGATGAGGGGCAACACCCCGAAACAGCTGTATGTGGATGGATACCTGGCCTTGGTATTCCCTTTTCATATCTGTAAACTTGTAAAAGAGTTGGATATTGACTTAAAGGGCCACTTCATTTGGTGGTTATGGTGTTCTTCGCAAGGAGCCACCCCTTGGCTGGGTCCTTCCTGGAGGGATATATGGCTAGTCCTGTGTTTGAGACTCCTAACAGAGGCTCCACAGACTCTATTTGCATATTCATATTTCCCAGGGGCAATGTGCCTAGGAATTCACTGTGTTTGAGCGCTTTAGCCAGCTGCCCGCAGTGTTTTCTTGGACTGGTTCCCTGAGATCAGTGAATACTTTGCAATCTAAGTAAATTGGTTAAGCACTTATAATAGCAAGAATTAGGAAAACGTGCACTAAAAACATAATTCATTTAATAATATTTCTATTTGATAATAAATCTTACGTTAAAAGCACCAAAATTGCCAGAAGGAAAAATGTGAAGCAGCCAAATTAATGGTGGCTAACACACCACAGTAAGGGGGCAGCTAAGTATATATACTGAAAAAGAGCAAGCAGTATACAAGAAGTCAGACAGTCCATATAAATAATCATACAATATTCATGGGGATGTTACATAATTATTACACACAAGGTAAACAGCAAAAAAGGAATAGGTATGTATAAAAAAAATAACTACCAATAAAAAACACATATATAATAATAATTAAAGCAAGCGCACACAGCAATTATTACCAGGTAGGTAGAGATAGGCACTATCCTAACCAGTATACATACAGGTTGGGCCATTTAAACGGAACACAATTTCTATCCGCTCCTCGCGTGTTAACTTCTGCGATATGCCAATGGCTGTAAACAAAGATAAACTTGAAAATAACTCATGAAAGAATAAAGTTATGTTAAAACCAAGCACACCATTGTTTTTTCTTATAAAATTCTCAATAAGTTTGATGTGTCACATGACCCTCTTCCCATTGAAAAAAATAAAGTTGTATCCAAAATGGCCAACTTCAAAATGGCACCATGGTCACCACCCATGTGGAAAAGTTTTCCCCCTCCCATATACTAATGTGCCACAAACAGGAAGTTGATATCACTAACCATTCCCATTTTATTTAGGTGTATCTATATAGATAGCCCACGCTGTAGTATGTAACATTTATGTTTCAAATAGTGGTATAAACTATATGAAATATAAGTATTTACACATGAGCTGAGGTGTGATACCAGGATTCCCCAACGTGTGTTTTAGTGATGTGCCTTCCTCGGAGGGAAGGGGGGGAGTTCCCAAATGATTGCTGCAGGGAGCTTGGCATTAGTGGTAGCTGAACTCCAGCTGTCACAGTCAGGGGCAGTCCCCACATTGCCCCTGGCTCTTTTACCCCTAAATGCCATGATCAATGCCAATTTATCCCACATGATCAGGACCTCTGTGACATGATCATGTGGGTCCGATGGTAACCTTGGAAACTCAAGTTCATCATGATGACCTCTGTGTTAACCAGCTGTGGTAGCTTGCTAGGTCATTCCATGGTCTAAAATTCTTCTGTAAGTGTAGCACTGACAGGTGTAATGTATTGCTTGTGCAATTGCACCTTAATAATAATGTGTTAACCCTGCAGAGTTGTCAGTTCAAGGTTCACCTTATGGAGTCTATTTTTACACCCACCTAGGACCACACCACTTAGAATGGGTGGGGCTGGTCATTTTGTAGGTCCCAAAAGGGGTGGTGGAGCCTGGGATAGAGTAGTGGGAGGGAGAGTTTTAGTTAGACAGTTAGTGCTGGGAAGGCAGACAGCAAGAACGAGCCTGACAGCAATGCTTCCGGGAGGACCCCCAACCTTCAAGGGGGGAACCAGAACATAGGACAATGGGCCAGGACTGGTTGGAGCCGGCTGGTCACGTTGGGGAAGCATTGGCAGTGCAGGTAGCCATAGCGGTCAGACAGTTATCTCTGGCCGCAGACCGACGAGCTGCAGACCAATCACTAAAGGGGTAGCTGACAGCACCACAAGGTACCTCGCTCCTCAGGACCAAAAACTAGATCCAAGATCACAGGAGCAACGGCCCGAGTACTGGTGGCAGGGGTAGTAGCAGGCCCCATCAGAACCGGCAAAGGAAACCCATGCCCCACCGTGGGAGATCAAGGGACTGGGGTGGGAGTTCTACGAGGGTGGCAGAAGTAAGAAGAGCAACTTAGACCCAGAAAGCCATAGAGGGAAGAACATCTAGAGACTCCATAACGGGGAACCTGGAACTGGTGACAGACCCCCGGTAAACCAGACCGTACCGTATAACATCGTCATCTACTGGTACCCATTAAAGCAGAGTTAAAGTTAAATTGGACTCAGTTATCCTTATTGTGGTGCCCGGAGAGCTCAGCACTATCAGCAGCTCAGCAGAGGGGTAAGAACTGCAACACCAACCATCACTACAACTCCCCTCATCTCATCCTCATCTATCACCGCTGCCCTGAGGTAATAGCTCCACCTGTAGGGAGCTGGACTACTCTCTGCTGCACCCACCATCACCTCAGCGGCCAGTTTGCAGCGCCGTTACCATATTACCGGGAACTACTGGTGGTGTCACGATCCCCTGTAAATACTCCCTTCTCCTCCCACCAGCTACTCAAATGATAACCAGGGCACGGAACCGGGTTCCCGTCCAGCCGTGACTCCCTATTCAAGTCATCAGCCCCGGTGTCCGAGTGCCCCCTAGCCCTGGCCACATCATATATACCACTTGCCTGTTTGACTACTAGGGTGGTAAGAAAGAACTCATTCAGAATTTATAGATTTCCAACAAAGTGGTTATCGTGCATGCGCTACTAGTCCATTCCCATTTTTGGACACTAATTTCATGAATGGCAAGAGTCTAAGAGGTTGAACTCCCAGACAGCAGATATTTATAGTTGTTTTGGGAGACAAGCTCATTATGAGCAGTCTTTCTTATGGTGGAAGTTTTATATGCCTCCATTAGAAGACACACTTTGGTTTGAAAGTAAAGTGTGGATTAGCTTAATAAACATCAACAGCAATAAGAATTCTCATTAATTTGGCTTGCATCTTATTCTGGTAAAGATATTCTAGCAAATACATCAAACAGCAGCAAACAGCCATTCAAACGGTAAATCTCAGGTTCATCTCAAAGGCTACAAACAGCTGCTTTGATATTATATTAATAAGCATCCCATAATTTTCTTTATACAGTTTCTATTCTGAATTCCCATTATCTATTCCGAATGTTCCTAGCTCCCAATGTATAGATCCTATTAGCATCAATTACCGGGATAATGTTTTAAATAACAATTTGTCTTACTATAGAAAACAATGTGACATTAAATATATTCATGAGTAGACTGAAATCTACAATCTTTAGTTATTTCATGCTGTTTCTCTTTGTTAAACACTTAATCACAGGGACTACATTTCCTGCAATAGATATAATGCTTTATAATTAACAATTTGTGTAATTAAGCCTCTTATATGCTGCTTTTGCTGCATTTGCATTGTTAAAAGTTTTGAGGGATAGCAGCATAATTTTCAAGCTAAAAATAACGCTCTTGGTTCAATTTGTTAAAATGTATTATGTTTCCTGTAAAATGTATTAGGTTTTCTTAGAACTATGATAATTAAACCTTATGTTACATAATTTGTATTGTGTAATTTTTGTAAAAATATTTGTTATATTTGACATTCTCATTAACGCTTTGTTCTCTGCATGATAGTTGAAACTAGTAATGATGTTACATTGGATGTTTGGAACCTTAGGTAGGTAAGATGCATGGTGCACAATTCCCTAATATACTGCTATCATCTTGATCAGTGTTTCCCAAACTCCAGTCCTCATGAACCCCAACAGGTTATGTTTTCAGGATTTCCTTAGTATTGCACAGGTGATGCCTTGATAATGATTCCATTACCTGTCCAATCATAAGGAAATCCTGAAAATTCTGTTTGGGGACTTGAGGATTGGAGTTTGGGAAACACTGATCTAGATCAAGGGTCCCCAACCTGTAGCATGCGAGCCACATGTGGCTCGCGGGCCTGTGATTTGTAGTTTGTGGCTGTCAGCTTGTTACATCAGCACCAGGTCTTGCATCCAGCTATAAAGAGCAGGTCTCCAGATGGTAACTTTTGTAAGTAGCCCTACACAGAAGAGCAGATCTGGATGGGGTAAGGTAGGAACCTATGGATATTGGTATACTTCTGTAGACAAGCTTTGCCTGTTACCATACTGGTTATTGGGGTCTCTGAGTGTCAGGAATGAGATCGGGTGGGGCTGTATGTGGCCTACAACCCTCTCTCAGAACTGTTAATGGCTTGTGACCCTCTTTCAGAGCTGAATATTGCTTTATAAGGAAGAAAGGTTGGGCACCTTTGATCTAGATTATATTATACATTTTTTGTAGTAAGAGAGTTAGGGCTTGTTCATATGAGCATGAATTCAGTTCATGTGCCAGTCTTTTTGTGCAACAGACCGCACACAGAGTGTGCATGGACTATTGTAGCCAATTTTTCACAAAGACTAATTATCTGGGTGAAAAAAGAACTTCATGAACCATATGGGTACCTTTACACGCCACTAACGCGGCGAGAAATATTGACGGCGATATGCTGCCCTGGAATTATCGCCGTCAAATTGTCTCCCAATTGTGCCGTGTAATTGGGGAATTTGGCGGCGATATGTCGCCTCGTCACGGCGACCGGAGCGAGGCGACATATTGCCGCCAAATTCCCCAAATACACGCCGCATTTGGGAGGCAATTTGGTGGCAATAATTCCAGGGCTAGATATCGCCGTCAATATTTCTCGCCGCGTTAGTGGCGTGTAAAGGTACCCTTAGACTTTTCTACGACGCTATACAAAGAAGCAGTGTGTTTCAAGTGTACATTTAAATACAACCAGAGGTGTGTCTCTAAGTAGCTCAGATGTTGCCAATAAACCTATCAAAAGCTTCCAAACACATGAGATCATCATATAGGCTGTCCCAAATTGTTTAAAGGCATAGTAATCTTAGTGTATGTAAACTTGTAATATTGCAAAAAGTAATAAAAATACCTTAAAACATTCTGTCTCTCTCATTAGTCTGGCATTTGACAAATAATAATTATGGTAACCTAAATGACCTAAAACAGGAAAGTTTCAACTGTATATGAGGTTGTTGTGTCCAAATGGAACATGTCAGTCATTTATGGCCCCTAACCTATCACTACCAGTTGCTGCAGCTTGCTACTACATTCCTAACCATCCCGGTATGACCTAAATGTGTATTATAAATGTTGAATATGACTCACCCAGGGCTGGGGTACTCAGATCCCGGGCGTTGCTGCTGGATCCTGTCACCAGTGGTCGATGTCCGAGACCGTGGCCCCGGTGGTCCTGGTGGTCCCTGAAAAGTGTTGAAATAAAAATAATAAAAGTGTATTGTTCGTGATGTAACCTGCAGTTTCTGATGATGACACCAGTGCTACTTCAGACCTCTGGAGATGATGTTATTGTAGCCGGTTGGTCTTGCTCCCTGCAGGTAGAGCAGAGTCCCCAGGGCAGTGATGCTGTATTAACTGGAAGGTGGCTCTGCAGGTGAAAAGCTGTCTGATCCCTCACATTGGGAAAGAATGATACACCACACATAGCTCAGTCTCTGCACGAGTTTACTGGTCAAGTTCTTTTTTTTTCTTTTTTAATTCATAACCGTCTTTATTGAAGAAGAAAGCGATAGCATACAAAAAATGATTGTCAAGTTCAACAACAGGTCTACAGTCACGGGTAGCTGGCCTGGGTAGTGACCAATGAATGGGGTGTTCATCTGTGGCTCTCAAGTTGTTTCTCTTGGCTTCACTCTCTGTCCTTCCTAGTGTTGAAGTCTGGCCTGCGTGGAGCCCGACCTGACCTCCTGCTCTCTCCTCTTTAACTCTACGCTCATGTAGGATCCTTCTACGGATTGCCGCACCTCTGGGGATTTTCAGTGGGTCCTGGCTCCTTGTTTGGCTACGGCTTTGAGGTGACCTGGAGGCTGAACACTCCTCAGTCTCACCGGTATTGGCAGCTCAGAGTTGAACTTTCCTGCACCGTTCCCGGAGCCGGTACTCCGTTCCATGGACTGGGATCCTCCCAGATCGGTAGGTAGACGGTCTGAAGCCGGGTGTTAACACAGACCCTGAGGCTCCCCTTTTCTCGTCTGGGTCATCACTCTTTCTGGGTGCCCTCCCTGTATGTTCCCCTGAAGGGCCCTCCTCCACTGTTAATTTTACTACTGCTTCTCTTCTCCCTGTTCCCGCTCACCACTACCCACCTGTGTAACCTTCCACTGGGACCGCTTACCCTGGTAATGGGTTTAACCAATTGGTCCTCTGAGCTAGGTGTGTGGATGCAGAATGAAAGCTACATATGAACCTCCCCCTTCACACTGGCCACAGGGATACTGCACACACTGGTCTGGGTGCAGTACCCCTTCGTGGCACACCAACCAGTGGGGCACCACAAATATGCCATCTTATTAACATACATGTTCCCCCGTCCTGGGGGTGTTTCCCGACGTGAGGGCAGTCCATTCGGGGTCTATGGGTGTCTCATCTCTCCTTCTGTGTGATGCCCTGGTGGGCATGATAATGTTAATCTGGTTCCCGACCCCTGGCTTTTTGAGATTCATCTACTCTTCCAGGTATGACGCGTGGTGGCGTAGTTTCCGGTCCAGTGCATTGCGCAGTCTAGTTAGCTACCCATTGCTGGTTTCATCATGTGAACTGCCATTCTCTGAAGGTGGCAATGGGGCCGCTGAGTGCCAGGTGATGCTGGGATTATCGCAGTTCACATATGAACGTGAACTCAGATAACTTTTCACACGGCAGTTAACACCTGGAGCCCAGTGTAAACTGAGCAATTCTCTCACTTATGGCTGTCCTCTGGTGTCATTCTACATCCACTTTGCATTGTTTCATTCATCCTGTTTATTAATTCTTTTTTGCATTTTTAATTGATAAAAATAACTCACAGTTAAGAAGATAAGTTGTCGGGCACCACCACTCGTGGTATTTTATTGCTCCTGGAGTTGCAGCTCCGACAGAACAAGCACTGCTGATCAAATGGATGGCCTTCAGCTGTGTTTTTCCTTCTCCTGGCTCCCCGGGTGCACACTTCCAGTTTAAAGTCACATGGAATATATGGATTGAAGAGAAGCAGCACTCACCGGACCGGGTACACCACAGCTTTATTTGGCAAAGATTTCCAGGCTTTACATCAGAGGGGCTTTAGTGGGGAGGGTAGGGGGTCTTTAAAACAGATTCAGACAGACACCTCTGTCTGTTTGAACCCATGGAAGCACTGTGAGGAGCGTGAAAAGGACCGTAATTTTAAAGCCCCCTGATGTAAAGCCTGGAAATCTTTGGCAAATAAACTTGTGTTGTACCCTGTCCAGTGAGTGCTGCTTCTACTCAATCCATAAATTGATTATATAACCTAACATCGTATAACCATGTTTTTTTTTTTTTAAAGTATTCTTAATTTGCAGGATTTTTTCCCAACCTTCCTAGAACTTGTGCACAGAACTGTGTTTTTTAACACTACTAAAGTCATTACTGCACCCTACGGACTAAAAAAATAATGGGTAAATAAGAGGAAAACTATCTTTCCTTTTAGAAATAGCACCTCTCTTGTCCATTGCTTGTGTCTGGTATTACAGCTCATCTAAGTAGAGAGTGCTGAGCAGATATGCATACGAGATCCAGCACAACCCCTTAAATAATCAAGCATCTAGACATATGGTTTCTTTTTCTTTTATACCGTTATTATACAATGTTTCTAGTATTTTGCTACAATATTCTATTTTTGCTACATTTCTGATTCTTTATTCTGTGAATTGTAATTGAAATATGTACTGGGCAATCGTGACATTGAAAGACAAAATTGAGAAGTAGATATGATCAAAGTTTATCAAACAAGAATATGTGCAGCATTTACAAAAGATGTAAGAAACAAACCATTAAAATATACTATTCTATCATAGGACCTACATTGTCAAGAACTTTCAAAATGCCGGTATTTATATAAAGAATCTGTGGATTACATGTGTGAGCTTTCGATAAAAATATAAAACTAAATATTCTTTAATATTCATAACCTTCTATATATACATGAAAAAATAGTCAATTTTCAAAGTACAAAATTTCCTTAAAATTTTTCAAATAGCAATGTTGCGGGATGACAAAGAAACCTGTGTCAAATGCTGCAGGTTATAATTCTGCAAGTCTTTGGATAATGAGATTAAGTTGAACAAGTATAGCCTCTATAAATATAGGATTTAGGCCATGTCTTTCAAGAAATACAGAAATGATAGTTGCTTTTGTGAAGTAGAAAGGGGCCATTTCCTAATGATAAGTAGGTAGACACCTCAGCATGGCAGGTCAGGTTGCAATTCTGTGGTTATTCCTGTGGGAATAACAAAGGTTTGATTTTTCTTTCTATCATATTGTCATGCTTCAGTTCAAATACCAATTTCAAGGAAGTCTGTAATGTTATCAAAATGAAAAATGGTAATTTCTTTTTACTTAACTCTTACTTGTATAGCACAAGAAATATGCTGCTCAAAAAAATAACGGGAACATTTAAAACACAAATGGAATGCTGAAGTGTTCCCTTTATTTATTGAGCAGTATAGATTATATTGTGTTTAGTTTTGTAGTCAAGGAAATGATTTAAATAGATTGTTTGCATTGTGATGGATCTTAATTTAACCAATCTACTATATAATTGTATAATCTTCTCTGTCTGTCACGGAAATCGCGCGCCAGACAGAGACCGCTCATTGGTGGCCGGTGAATTTCGCGCCAATTTGCAGCCCGGCGACAGCGGCGCGTTACACGCACAGGTACCCGCAACCCCCGGTGTCCCCTCCATGCTCCCCGGTCTCCCCTCCATCCTCCCCAGTCTCTCCTCCATACCCGTCCCTTCCACGTCCGTCTCCCTCAGCTCCCGTCTCCCTCCATGCTCCTCATCTCCTCCATCCTCCCCGGTCTCCCTCCATCCTCCCGGTCACCCTCCATGCTCCCCGGTCTCTCCTCCATGCTCCCCGGTCTCCCCTCCACACTCCCCGGTCTCCCCTCCATCCTCCCCAGTCTCTTCTCCATGCTCCCCGGTCTCCCCTCCATCCTCCCCAGTCTCTCCTCCATGCTCCCCGATCTCCCCTCCACACTCCCCGGTCTCCCCTCCATCCTCACTGGTCTCCCCTCCATCCCCCCAGTCTCTCCTCCATGCTGTCCGGTCTCCCCTCCATGCACCCCGGTCTCCCCTCCACGCTCCCCGGATACACAGGTACCCGCCGCACCCGGTCTCCCCTCCATCCTCCGCGGATCTCCCCTCCATCCCCCCAGTCTCTCTTCCATGCTCTCCGGTCTCCCCTCCATGCTCCCCGGTCTCCCCTCCACCTCCCCGGTCTCCCCTCCATCCTCCCCAGTCTCTCCTCCATGCTCCCCGGTCTCCCCTCCACGCTCCACGGTCTCCCCTCAATCCCCCCAGTCTCTCCTGCATGCTCTCCTGTCTCCTCTCGATGCTCCCCAATCTCCCCTCCATGCTCCCCGGATACACGGGTACCCGCCGCCCTGGTCTCCGCTCCATCCTCCCCAGTCTCCCCTCCATCCTCCCAGTCTCTCCTCCATGCTCCCCGGTCTCACCTCCATGCTCCCGGTTTCCACGCTCCCCAGTCTCCCCTCCATCCTCCCCGGTCTCCGCTCCATGCTCCCGGTCTACCCTCCATGCTCCCCGGTCTCCCCTCCATGCTCCCCGGTCTCTCCTTCATCCTCCCCGGTCTCTCCTCACATATCGGCGTTGTTGATGATGATCAGCCTCTGCAGTTCACCTCCTCCCATCTCTACGGCCGTGGTCACCGTCCTCCTCACCCCGTCCTTCGTGCTGAGCTCCGCCACTGTCCAGTGCATCCGGAGCCCCGGGCAGATCTCCCGCAGCTCCTCTGCCTCCTGTCGCAGACAGTCCTCGGAGCGGGACACCAGGAGCAGTGCTAACCTCGGGGCCACCCAAGCCACCAGCTGCCGGGACACAACCAGCCCGAACCCGCGGGAGGCTCCGGAGATCACACACAAGACCTGCCCGAGACACATCGACTGAGATTCTTGATTCTAGATGCTCTGGCTCAATCCTGCCCCCCGGCTCCATCCTGCCCCCTCCGGATCCATCCTACCTCCCCAGACTCTATCCTGTCCCCCCGGCTCCATCCTGCCCCCTGCATCCATCCTGCCCCCCACATCCATCCTGCCCCCCCTTCTTGGCTCCATCCTGCCCCCCGCATCCATCCACCCCTCCGACTCCATCCTGCCCCCTGGCTCCATACTGCCCCCTTGGCTCCATCCTGCCCTCCACCCAGCTCCATCCTTTCCCCACCAGCTCCATCCAGCCCCCCTTGGCTCCATCCTGCCCTCCCCCCGGCTCCATCCTTCCCCCGGCTCCATCCTGCCCCCAAGCTCATCCTGCCCCCTCGCATCCATCCTACCCTCCGGCTCCATCCTGCCCTCCGGCTCCATCCTGCCCCCATCTGCTCCTTCCTGCCCCCCTTGGTTCCATACTGCCCCCGTGGCTCCATCCTGCCCCCCCGGCTTCATCCTGCCCCCCCCCGCTTCACCCTGCCCCTGGCTCCATCCCGCCCCCCGCATCCATCCTGCCCCCCTGGCTCCATCTGCCCCCCCGGCTTCATCCTGCCCCCCAGTCCCATCCAGCCCCGCTCGCTCCATTCTGCCCCCCTTGGCTCCATCCTGCCCTGCTCGCTCCATCCTGCCCCGCTCACTCCATCTGCCCCCCCAACATCATCCTGCCCCCCCCACCACCCCGTCATCATCCTGCCCCCCTGCTCAATCCTGCCGCCCTGCTCATCCTGCTGCCCCTGCGCGGCAGTTAGCGGTCATGTTATCGGTTTCCCAGGCAATGACAAGTCCTAAAGGCCTGTAGGGCCTGGAAGAAGGAGGTGGAGCGAGCCGGCGGAACGGGTGAGTGTCCTCACTGAGGATTTTTTTATTTTTACTTTTACAGTGGAGGAGCGGGGGCCAGGAGGAGCGGGGGGGGGCCGCAGGGAGCGGGGGCCACAAGGAGTGGAGTATCGCCATATACCATAGTGCTGCTATACATGTACTGTAATGTACCGCTATATACTATAGTGCTGCTATACATGTGATGTAATTTATCGCCATATACGATAGTGCTGCTATACATGTACTGTAATGTACCACCATATACTATAGTGCTGCTATACATGTGCTGTAATGTATCGCCATATACTATAGTGCTGCTATACATGTACTGCAATGTACCACTATATAATATAGTGCTGCTATACATGTACTGTAATGTACCGCCATCTACTATAACACTGTTATACATGTACTCTAATGTACTGCCATATACTATAACACTGCTATATATGTACTGTAATATACTGCCATATACTATAGTGCTGCTATACATGTACTGTCATGTACCGCCATATACTATAGTGCTGCTATACATGTGCTGTAATGTATCGCCATATACTATAGTGCTGCTACATATGTACTGCAATGTACCGCCATATAATATAGTGCTGCTATACATGTGCTGTAATGTACCACCATACATTATGAGAGCTACGTAGTATGTACGCATACTTAGCGCTTACATGTACTGTCATGTACCGCCATATACTATACTGCTGCTATACAGTGCTGTAATGTATCGCCATATACTATAGTGCTGCTAAATATGTACTGCAATATAAATACACAATAGTCCCACTGATAGTCATACATTTTACAAAAAGGGGCTCAGGGTAAACTATATAGCCCTTCTGATTAACCCCTAAGGCAGACTCAAAAAAACATTTAATATACAAACAGAACCAGAGTCTTTTCTATGCTCAAATATGTGCTTACGTTTTATTTACAAAATTGCACTCATTTAAAAAAATGCAAGTTTTGGCTGAAGATACAGGCAGTGCAGATTAACACAGCATGATGTTACAGATTACATTTAGGTATTGCACATAGCACATTGCACATTGCCACATTAACATATTGCACTTTTCCCCATACAAGATCATGACATGGTACATAGCTTATTATAGCATAATAAGGCCCCATCAGCCCCACATCAGTGACTTTAAGAGAGCGGTGCTCATTTAACTCATATTACTGCAACTGAGCATACCAAGATGTATCTGCACACTGTGCAAGATAGAAGAGAGCCTCTACCTAAACCTCCATCTCCTACGCCATTTCGCTGCACGCTTTTTCAAGGAGAGGTCACTGTACTGTAATGTACCGCCATATACTATAACACTGCTATACATGTGCTGTAATGTACTGCCATATACTATAGTGCTGCTATACATGTGCTGTAATGTACCGCCATATACTATAACACTGCTATGCATGTGCTGTAATGTACCGCCATATACTATAGTGCTGCTATACATGTGCTGTAATGTACCGCCATATACTATAACACTGCTATACATGTGCTGTAATGTACCACCATACACTATAGTGCTGCTATACATGTACTGTACATTTCCGCATCTGTGCATATTCTGCCAGCAGAATAGCAGATATTATAAGGAGACTCGCTATTACTAGCAGCAGGGAGCACAACTTCTGATTTGTGATGTAACATCCCTGAGGCTCAAAAGTTGTATAAGACAGATTATGTAAAACC
Organism: Allobates femoralis; assembly: GCA_033576535.1. Classification (NCBI taxonomy): domain Eukaryota; kingdom Metazoa; phylum Chordata; class Amphibia; order Anura; family Aromobatidae; genus Allobates; species Allobates femoralis. The sequence continues at coordinate 256,183,919 of JARQOC010000005.1, read as the reverse complement.
TCACCACTAATTACTCCCAGAATTTTACTATATGATTCCTGTGCATACATTAAGACATGAGCTAAGAAAAAGACGAAAGAATATGTGTAGAAACAGCAAAAAGAAACATCGGTATTACAAGGTTATGGAGTTAACCACTGTGTCCACAAATGATCTGTGGAAATTATTAAAGAAGTTTATTCAACACATGCATATACACAAAATACCCATAAAAACACATTAAAAACATGTACAATAATACCTCCACATGAGGTGTGTGGATCTACAACCCTTGTGCCACAGTGTCCATAAACCACAGTCTGAGTTTTTATACAGAGGGCTAATATGTCTAGAACAATATTACATATCACAAAGGTCACATGAAAGGTTCCCAAGTTACCTGTATTATCAATAAAGGACCAAGTTAGCATATACAGATGGGCACAAAGTTAGCATATACATGTGTAACACTAGAGCAACGGAACAACCGACTACCGTGTGTGAGCGTGCCGCACAGACCACCAATGACCGGCACCCAACAGAACCAGGTTTCCCAGCCGGTCACCAACACCGGCACGAGCCCAGCCACTTCCAGCATAGCTGTCAACAGGACCGATGTCCCAGCCAGTGTGAGTTAATCACCAACAGCAGCCGGTCTCCTATACTGGTACTATCCAAGACATTCCTGCTTAGGTAACACCAGCACCGGGTTCCCAGCCAGCCTTTTACCGTATTTATCTCTGAGCCATTATGTTTCAGACATCCTCTGCAGATGCCTTCTCACAACTGATGCAAACCATCTCAGCTGAGGTCACTGGTCTGCGGATGCAGGTGGTGCAGCAGCTGCAGCAGGTTGTGGGGTATCTGGCCTTTGCTCACGCCCAGGCCATACCTGAACCCAAGATATCTCTTCCAGATAGGTTTTCTGGGGGAAAAGATAAATTCTTGGTGTTCAAAGAGGCCTGTAAACTTTATTTCAGGCTTCGGCCCCATTCATCTGGGAGCGAGTAACAGCGGGTGGGGATTATAATGTCCCTTCTTAAGGGAGATCCCAAGACCTGGGCCTTCTTCCTGCCGACCAAATCACCATCACTGAGGTCGGTGGAAGGGTCTTTTGCTGCTCTTGCCAAACAAATAGGGTGACTCTTGCTGAGTCAAATCTCCATAAACTCAAGCAGGGGTCACAAGCAGTGGAGGAGTACTGCTCGGAGTTTTCGAGGTGGGCGACTGACACCCTTTGGATTCGACCCTGCCCTTAGGAGTCAGTTCTGTCTGCGTTTATCAGCTAGACTGCAAGACACCCTGGTTCAGTACGCCGCACCTGAGTCATTGGAGGCTGTAATGTCCCTAGCCATCAGGGTAGACAGATGTCTGAGGGATAGACTGAGACCAACTTTGTCCCCTATGTCTATGCCTGTTGAGGAAGTTCCACGCGATGAACCTATGCAGTTGGGAGCAGTAGGCCCTCGTGTTAAACCCCCTGTAGTTGCAGTTCATCAAGTGGGCGGAACTTGTTTTTCATTGTGAACAAGCTGATCATTTTATCAAAATTTGTCCACATCACTCCGTGACAAATACGCAGTCTCAGACGCAGCCTACTTCAGGTCGTTCAGAAGGAGACAACCAGAGGGTTTATATCTCCTTTTTTTCTAAGTCTCCATTCACACTGTCTGCCAAGGTGCTGGTAGATGGAAAAATGGAGACTATACCGGTACTAGTTGACAGCGGAGTGGGAGTCATTCTTATGGATTCTTGCTTTGCGCAGACTCATGGCTTTGTAGCGCCTTAGCGAGACCCATTCCTGTCTCCACCATTGACTCAGTTCCACTCAGCCAGAAGGTATTATCCCAAGTGGTGCATAATGTGAACTTGAGCATACGAACTCATCACCAGGAGTTCCTCTCTTGTTACATTTTGGAGAATTTACCAACCCCCATTGTCTTGGGTCTCCCTTGGCTGAGAAAACACAACCCGGTATTTGACTGGAGGGCCCGAGAGGTGGTTTGCTGGGGTACTGCCTGTGAGGGTACTTGTCGGGGTACTTCCATCTCTGCTGTGTTGGTGACGGCTACACCAACTTTTTCGCTCAAGGAGTTTAGGAGTTTGCCTGGGGGCAGGTGTGGAGTGCACGCTATTCTCTAATCTCCTGGTGGGCAGGGGAAGGGTTGTTGTTTCTACTGTGCGTCTCAAGAGAGGGAGCCCTGGGGTCCAGTGAGATGCGCGTGGTACTTGCCTATCTAAGACTGTACCCTCTGTCCCTGCTCAAATGTGTGGAAATAAATGTACAGGTCCAGACCTGAGTGTGAATAAGTATGTGTGGGTGTTGTCCAAGCAAGTCAGGTGGAGGCATGCTACTGGGGCTCCGAGTTCCTGGGTTTTAGGGCCATTTGCAATCCTGTGCTGTACCAACTTGACTTACCCCAGGTTTGGCAACCCATAATGTCTTTCATATCTTGTCACTCAGGGAATGTGGACTTACTTTGGATGTGTCTGTAGTCGAGTCCGGAGGCCTCTCTTAAAAGAGGGGGTAGTGTCACGTGCTTAGATGGCGCTGACATTGGTGGATGCTGCTGTGTATGTTGTTTGTTTTTAGGAGCTGCATGAGGTGTAGTTGTGGAGGTCTTTGACTCCTGTGTTGTGCTCCAGAGCTGCATTCACTATTATGTTTAGCTGCTGATTGAAGGGTTGATATGTGACTCCCCTGGGATCCCCTCCCCCTGGCTTTAAATAGCATTCCCTCTCCTCTGTCAGATGCTGCTGATAGAGTTATTTGCGCTAAGACTTGGTGCTGTGCTGTCGCTTAACTGCTGGGCTAAAGTCTTTCCTTGGGAGCAGCTGTGATCCCGGATCTGTGGGTGGAGGAAGGGGCCCTCAGCCTAGGGATATTCAGGAGCCAGGGAATAGGGCAGAGACTTAAACCTCCTCACCATCAGAGGTATCCTCGAGAGCAGGGCAAGCTAGGGACACCCAGTGTAAGCGTCAGATTAACTTCTCCTGATCCCTTCGCCTATTGCACCTACCTGTTACCTGATTCCCTTACCTCCCAAGTGTGATAACATGTGGACACATATTCCTGTCTATCTGGTAAATAGTAAATTCGTATAATGACCAGCACTCACTTAGGTGATGATGTGGCGGTGCAATTGTAAAGGGTCTGTTTGGCCCACAATGTAGAATAAAGTATAATCAATGCACTCACGCTGTTATTTAGTTGCTTAGTGTGGATTTATTTCAAATAGGGTGAAGATGGTGACAGAGCTGGTTAACGTTTCGGCCTAATAACGGCCTTGATCACAACGTCATTGCTGTCTCGGTTTTATCGTAAGGGTTCCCACTCAAGAGAGAGAGTGTTATGTGGAGTATAAGTATGTTGATGTTACCTCAAATCCAATCATGAGAGATGTAGGGGTATGTTGAACTTGTAAACCATGTATGGAGGATACAGGGTTCCAGGACTCAGGTTGTCCAGTAGGTAGTGGTATTGTTAACTCCTACAGATGTCTCAGATGGAGGATTAAAGGATATATCTTAAGTCCACAGCTAGGGGTTAACCCATATGTTGTAGTGTGGTAGCCCTCATGGGGGTCCCAGACAGGTCAATAGTGTCACGGGAGCGGTCTTGTATGGCCAGCACGGTCCGTGCCTAGGCAGGTAATCACGGACCGTGCTGGCCATACAAGACCGCTCCCGTGACACTATTGACAACTAAATAACAGCGCGAGTGCATTGATTATACTTTATTCTATCTGGTAAATAGACACAAAAAGCCAAAGCACACTTACAATAGTGATAGATGCATACTCATGATATCTGGAGCTCTTAGCATGCTCCTAGGATCAGGCAGTGGTCATGGACAGGGGAGAGAGTGGAACAGGCCCCATGCGTTCCGCCAAGGTGGATTTCTCAGGGGTACAAATCACATCCCAAAATGATGTATATATACATGTGAGTCATTAATTAATGCAACTGCTATCACATCAAACAATCACTATTGTGACACGTGTTATGAGTCAATATCGATAGCTACTATCCTACTTGCAATTGTTATTAACCCTGGTGGCACTTGTTCATTGACCAGAATGTAATGCTGATTGCATAGGGTAAGATCCCCTCTTAACAAACAAATTGCTCCCCAAGCTGGAACGCACATCCTCCAGAATGGGCTGCAGACAAGGAGGCCGCGTACATCTGCGCATTGCCGGTGGAGCCATGCATGCAGGAAGAGGGTGTAGCTATGCTATCGCAACCGGAATTCTCCGGCACAAAGTCACGCCTCCTGCTGTGACATCACCGGGAGGTAGGGCACTGCATACAACATTGTATGTCAGGCATAGAGGAATTTTAGTTTTAACTGGCCAAGGGTTTATCCACACAGTGCCAACCTGGGTGTACATAAGGAACATTTTTACAGCAGGATAGTTTACACAAATAAATAAAGAATTGGCAAATAACAAATTGTGAACCAATACTACCTATATTGTTACAAAACACCAAACATCATAAAATGAAGACCGTGATATTGTATGCTCAAATAAGTCTGTTAACCAAATTATGTAAGTTTATATAGAAAAAGTGGTTGTGCCAGGCAAGCGAGGAAGAGGCAAACATAGAGAGGCGCAGGTGTATTAGAGCATAGAAAAAGACTCATAAGTGCACCTGGAATAAGATTTATGTCATAGCCATAACACATAGAAAAATACAGATGTTAGATGAGGAAAGAAGATTTAGAGAGACCTAGTATCAAAAAGAAATGCCTGATTATATCCTACAGTTTATAAAAGCCAGTAAAAAGGAGATTCTCATTAATTCCCATAGGAGAGACATAATTTAAATTATATATCCATCTTCATTCGGCACCTAGAAAGGGGAGTGTGGCATTACCCTTATGGATTTATCTCTAATATGCTGCAGTCCAACAACTTGAGTGCCATGGATTCTACTGTTGTGTTTCTCCATATAGTATGACGCCACAGTAAAAATAGTTTTTCCTTTTATCTGATGTTCAGTTGCAAGTGCAATGTTGGAGAAGTGCTGTTGAATCCACTTCTTCAACTCCTGTGTTGTTTGTCCCACATAATGGAGTTTGCACGGACAAGTGAGTGCATTTATGACATTCTTTGTTCGACAGTTGATGTACTGATTCAGGTCGTATCTTCTTCCATTAACGTGTTCCTATTCTGGATATTGGATGAGTAAAGTGGCTTTTTATTAAGGCATCTCACAGCTACCCACATTTTTTGACTTGCCGCAAGTGCCGGATTTGCCAGATTGTGGTAAAACCGCACTTGCCGCACCTGTGACAGTCCCGTAGAAAATGAATGGGGGCTTACTGCAAGTAAGATGCGGAAATCTGCTGGATCTACCGTGATTCAGCAAAAATGCTGAAAATGTTGACACCTATAATAAATTATTAAGTCAGGCACACAGAAGATATTAGCCTATAACCCAGCAGTATAGGTCTGAGTGGCAATCAGAAGATTTCTCTTGCTGTCATAGATAAAGCCCCCTGACAGCAGACCATCAACTATGGTTTGACTAAAACCACAGCGACGTGAAAGGGGACCATCTTCTGAAGATATTGACACCTGTTACAGGTGATTTGAGCAGGGAACACAGAGGCTATTAGTCCATTACCCTGACAGTATAAGCCTAACCTGCAGGTCTCAGCTATTTGGATTACCCCATAAGCTAGTGATCCACACATGTTTTTTTTTAACTTTCACTAGGTCTTGTCAACAGAACAGCAAGCATTGTGGAGCCCACTGGTACTACTCGGTACCGGACCGGGGTATCATGGGGAATCAAGGTGGTCATGGCCCGGACCGTGTCCCGGGCTCACAGTATTCGGTTTGGGGGTTATTTACAGGGAATATAGTCGTGACGCCACCCGTGGTATGTGGTCAGGGTGACCACCGCTGCTGCAGAACCTCCGGGGATGATGTTTGGCAGCCGGTGATGTAACGGCTCTCCAGAGGCAGAGCCTGGTTCCCCGGGGCAGTGATGATGATAGTCTATGGATGATGCAGGGTAGGGATAGTGGTAGAGATGATAACAGTTTGTGAAGGAGAGTAGGGCTCGAGCGCAAGATTACACAGACTCACAGTTTTGTAGTTTTCCAAGTCTTTACTGCAGATGGTATTCAGTAGATATTGTCCACGGAGTCTGTACCGAGGCCGGGTCCTTGGCTTCCTACTCCTGCGCTGTGTGTGTGGTGGTGCTGCCATTTAGCTAGGCTGCGGACCCTGTTTCTCACTGGTACCAAACTTGCCAGGCAACTTGAGACTTATCTTTGTGTCTCTGACCCCGCCGTGTTGCTTCGCTGGGTACAGTGAAGATATATAATCTTCACTTCTCCGGTGTTTTCTGTGCTGCTTGTGTCAGGCACATTTATGGATCCGGCATCCGGTCTTTGCTCTTCACCGAGGTGAGTTTAGGGTAACTCCCTGTCCCGGGTGTGTTCCTCTGCTTCTCCTATTCCTCAGACCCTGGCTCGCCTGAAACTGGAGAGTGAACCGTGGGGTGAGCCTAACACAGCCCTTTTACACCCAGGTCCTTTCCCTCAGTCCTCTCAGGCACTGAACTCACTGCCACTTCCTCTCCACACCAGAATATATAGGGAAGCAGCTTTAGCTCCCCCTTCTGGCCTGAAGGCGCTAGAGTAGTGTTGTAGGTTGTGTGGAGTTACTGTGGCACATTAACCCCTGTGGTGACACACAGGCATAGTCTACATTATGTCTGCATCCAGTTCCTATGCAGTTTGAGCCTTTTCTGATTGATCTCTGCCTTTACATAGCCCTCCCAGACCTCATTGTTGTGGCCTGCAGAAAATTACTCGTGTTTCCCATTAACTTACATTGGACTTGTGGCACCCCACCTGGTCAGGTGTCACAATTGGAGTACTGCACCCATAAGTGAGTGTGCGGTAACCCCTGCCACAATGGGAAGGCAGATGTCTGTGGGAGGCTCCCATTCCAGCACTTCCACACACCACCTAGGCAGACGGTAAGGGCCCATACCCTGGGGGGGGGGAGTTAGGGGAGGAGGGAGGACACAGTGAGTTTTAGTTGGCACTGAGGAAAGACAGGGAATGGGGAGCCTCCGAGAGAGAGAAGGAGACTTCCAGGGAGGGGGCCTGGAGAGAGAGAACAGGCAGCCCAGACTGAAGGAGGAGACCCCCCGAGTGCCCATACTCAGGGAGGGAATCCTGGTCCACTTTACCGGAGTACCGGTTCTAATGACGGTCGGAGAGTCCAACGCCTGAGCCGAGAACACCGGAAGTCGTGGGTCTGTTTACCGGCCCCTACACCCTGTCTGGCGGGATTAGTCACACTGGAATAACCCAGGTTGGAGCTCGCCCCAGCAGGCCTGGTATTTAGCATCTACCCCAGGACAGGCACGAGCAGCGGGACACGGGTTAGATCCAGGAAGGCATACCACAGGAGACTTCCAGAGACTACCCAGCCGGATAAAAACTGTTTTGCCACTGTGAACTGTACCACCATCTGCATTGTTCCAGTAAAGTAACCGGGTAGAGTGACTGAGTCTCCGTGTATTTGTTGTTCTGCTATACTGTGCTCTGCTCATTTTCATCATCAGCACCTCCATTACCACCGGCGCATCCCTGCCCCGGGGGCCAGCTCCACCTGTAGGGAGCTGTGTACCATCTTGGCCGCTGTACCATCGCCCTCCAAAGGTCTGAAGCGGCGCTGGTGCTCAATCACCAGAAGCTGCGGGTGGTGTCACGTGAACTTTATAAACTCCATTTCTCCCATTTCAACTACTCCTTTTCAAAAGCAGACCATCAGGTCCATGGGTCTGGGCGGGCCACCAGTGACAACCCAAAGCAGCACAGCAGCAGAGGGCCCAGAAACCCAAGTCCCCATACCCTGGGTGAGTCAGACTCACTATTCGGTACGCATACATGAGTATTACAAACTACTCACTATGAATCTCCCGAATCTGAGTATTTCACTACACGCTCATCCCTGCAAATTACCTATTTCTCAGTCTTAATTGTCAGGTACCCTTCAGTTGCACTTCAACTGGTCTTGGAATAGACACAAATGTACTTTCTATTGTAGAGTAGCTCCATAATCATGGCTACTTGCCACACAGTACAGTTTCTACAGGCATCTGTGGCACCCCACTACGTAGGTGTCACAAAGGGGTACTGCACCCAGAAAAGCGGTGTAGTACTCCACTGCAATTGGGACAATGGACACAAGATGGAGCTCTAGAGCTGCACTCACACACTAGGGATAGTGGGTGGGAAGAACCCCGGGAGGGTCTTAGCGACCTCTAGAGGGAACCGGAGAGTTCAGTTGGTGAGAAGTGAGAAGTTGGTGGGAAGAAGGAGGAAGTGGAAGGACCAGGCAGCCAGCCTGCGAGGAAAGAGAGGGCCATCTCGGCTGAGGGGCCCTGAGAAAGAACAGATCCCAAACAAGTAACAGAGAGACCAAGGAAACTCAGGATTGCAGAGTTAACTTGAGTGGGGAAGTGAGTAACGGATAGAGTTTGCCCCATAGGAAGAAACTTCGGATATCGGAGCCCGCACCTGTGAGTACTCCAAGTCTCACAGAAAATCCGCTAAACAGGGATATTGTAAATATGGCCCTGACTCCCAAAGATCCCACATGAGGGAAGCCAGAAGCGCAGTGGCAGCTGCGGCATTCAAAAGAAGGTTAACCTGACGGGTACAAAAGGGAGAGGAGAAAGAAGCTAGAAACAGCAGGAGGCTAGATCATCTACAGGAGATCAGGCTTCTTAACACAGGGAACAAGAAAGAAGGAAAAGAAAGGAACATAAAGGAGGGTTCCATCTTAAGCCAGACATCCCAATTGCAGCCCAGAGCATTCATCATTTACCATCTAATGAACTGTTGAACTGTAAGGCTGAAAGAAAGAGTTCAAGTAAAGTTACCCGGTGAAGTGAAGCTTTGACTCTGCTGCATCCTTTTGATTAAAACTGTTTTATTACAGCATTACTGCCCCGGTGGTCCAGTCCCGCCTGCAGGGACTATTCCATCCAAGCAGCAATACCACTGACCACCGGAGGACTGTGGCAGCGCTGTTGATCATCACCAGACTCAGCAGGTGGCGTCACGAAGACAACAACTTGTAAATATATATATTCATCCCCATTTTTCAGTTGACCCCCAGGGCACGGCTCCGGGATGGCCACCTGTGAATTCCCTAGTACCCCACAGCCCTGGGAGCGCGTCACATCTATCCCAATTTTCATTTTATCTCTTTATTCCTCTGCGGTCCAGTCCTTCAGATCAACTGTTTCTTTTACACAGCACTCTGTACCCTATCTTACAGACTCCATTTTATCTGCATCACTAAAGATCTTATGCTAGATACTTGCACCCCTATATACCATGTTGTGATGCAACTTGACAGCACAATGTAATGATCACTTAGACTTATTAAGCAATTACCCTGTTAAAGTGACCGGCCTTGTCGAGTCACTCAGCTCAACCCTTGTGACTAGATAAGACATTACCAAATCATATGAAAACATATGCATAAAGTCAAACATGCTTCAAAATGAAACAGGATATCTTCAAGAATACTTATCAACTAAAAAGTATGCAAAGAGGAAGTAGACAAACTCTAGTGCCACCTAATAAAGGTAGTATTCCTAACAGTCATAGTTGCCTCTTTAATAAACCTTTTAATATGACTTAGGATTGGTGCCAGATCAGAACCCCAAACTGCAGACGCTGCATTTCGGGGTGATTGCCCCTCATCAGTGCAGTGTGTGGGATTCTAATTTGGCTGTATGAGAGGCTAAGACAAGATCTCGGGACTTGCTATTCTCCTTGTGGAGAGTATTCTGCCAGCCGGCAGTGAAGAGACCTATGGCCATAATGCTGCTCTGGGAAATATGCGAATAGTCACTTCAGTAAAACTTAAAAGTAATATTTCCTTGTGAAACTCTCAAAGATTCATAGCCAGGTACAGTACTACCCAATAACACTTTATACCAGATTGGTATGAAAAGAGTATGTCACATTTTATTGCAGCAAATTGTCTACAATGTCACCAGGGGCATACATAGAAGTCATGTAACCCCATAGCAGAATTTTTAATTGGGGCCCCGCCAAAGAAATAACAATAATGTTTGTCTGGGTCACATAAGAACATATCTCAGTACTTTGCAACCCTTACAAAGAAATTTAGCTCCTATAGAAGCCCCTATATTTCCATTTAATTGCAGCCATAAAGTATAATGCCAACAAAAGTGCCCATATACACTGTATAATACCCCCACAGTGAATTTCTCCGCAGTACCCTCCACAAACAGTATAATGACTTACTGTACTCAGTAAAGGATATCTCTGACACGCAAATAGAAAAAATAGGATGCTTGAATTACAAAAACAAAGTCTACTTTTATTTTGGTCTTGTTTACAGAAAAAAAAACGGTATACAACGATGTTTTAGCAGTTCTGCCTTTCTTAAAAGGTAGTAACTAAATTTAAAACATTTCAAACAAGAAACAAAAATCCATATCAGTAGGATTGCATATATAAGAAAGATACATTGTTTATTCACAAGTCAAAAAAAGGGTGAAAAATAAAGAAGAACAGTTATATGGCAATACAGCAACATCGTTTTATACATATTGTGAATTTATGAAAAGGACGACAGTGGGATTGTGCACTGTACTTTGAAAGAGAAGGCATCAATGAATATGAAGTAAGGCTCGACTATCCGCGGGTGATATGGTCACTATGTTTAAAAGGAAACAAAATAATACTAGTATGTGAAGCAGCAAAAAGACAAAAGAGAAAAGTGGTTTACCAAGCCTCAAATGTTTGTGCTTGCTACAAGATAGAGATAATTATTAGAATGAGTACCGTATATACTCGTGTATAAGCCGACCCATGTATAAGCCGACCCCCTACTTTTGCCCCCAAAACCTGGGAAAACCTATTGACTCGTGTATAAGCCGAGAGTGGACCCCAGCACAGGTATACAGCCCCCAGCAGTGTGGTATTCAGCAGCCACAGAGGTATATACAGCAGCCCCAGTGGTAGTATACAGCAGCAGCCCCAGTGGTATATACAGCAGCAGCCCCAGTGGTATATACAGCAGCAGCCCCAGTGGTTAGTATACAGCAGCCCAAGAGGTATATACAGCAGCCCCAGAGGTATATACAGCAGCCCCAGTGGTAGTATACAGCAGCCCCAGTGGTACTATACAGCAGCCCCAGTGGTAGTATACAGCAGCCCCATAGGTGTATACAGCAGCCCCAGTGGTAGTATACAGCAGCCCCAGAGGTATATACAGCCCCAGTGGCAGTATACAGCAGCCCCAGAGGTATATACAGCCCCAGTGGTAGTATACAGCAGCCCCAGAGGTATATACAGCAGCCCCAGTGGTAGTATACAGCAGCCCCAGTGGTAGTATACAGCAGCCCCAGTGGTAGTATACAGCAGCCCCAGAGGTGTATACAGCAGCCCCAGTGGTAGTATACAGCAGCCCCAGAGGTATATACAGCCCCAGTGGTAGTATACAGCAGCCCCAGAGGTATATACAGCCCCAGTGGGAGTATACAGCAGCCCCAGTGGTAGTATACAGCAGCCCCAGAGGTAGTATACAGCAGCCCCAGAGGTAGTATACAGCAGCCCCAGAGGTAGTATACAGCAGCCCCAGTGGTGTATACAGCAGCCCCAGTGGTAGTATACACGCAGCCCCAGAGGTGTATACAGCCCCCCCCATCAGTATACAGGGCACCCCCTTGGTGCACAATCCTGTAAAGGAAGAGATTAGTATACTTATCACTGTCCCGCTGCCGCTGTCCCGCCGCCGTCATCGCGCTCCTCCGTCTTCATTCAGCGTCTTCCGACTTCCTCTGGCGCGCAGACAATGACGTCATTGCCTGCGCCGACCAGAGGAAGCCGTAAGAAGACGGAGGAGCGCGATGACGGCGGCAGGACAGCGGCAGCGGGACAGTGATAAGTATACTAATCTCATCCTTTACAGGTTTGTGCTGCAAGGGGGGGCCTGTATACTGATGGGGGCGGGCCTGTATACTGTATACACTGTATACAGTGTATACAGTATACAGTGAGTCGCGTATAAGCCGAGGGGGGGACTTTTCAGCCCAATTTTTGGGCTGAAAAACTCGGCTTATACGCGAGTATATACGGTATATGTTTTTTTTATAATATATAAACTACTCCCCACTCTACTGTACTCCCCACCTCAAATATCCTGTCAATCAATGGTGACCCCATCACAGTATAATCCCCAACTGTGACCCCCCCACCCAGCCCTCCATGCAGTTCAACCGGCCTACATACAGTATATTGGCTCTTACTATCCCTCCACATAGTTTAATGGCTCCCTCACACCTTCACACTGTAAATTGTTTGCATACAGTAAAATGACCCTCAAATAAGCCTTCATAAACTACAAAGGGTTCCTCATAGCATCCAAATATTGTAATGCCCTCCAGAAAGCCCTTCAATTACTATAAAAGCTCCACATATCCTTCCATAAGGTAATGGGCCCCATATAGTCCTCCATAACGTATAATGCACCCCCCATAATCCTCCACATAGTATAATGGACCCCACATTGCCTTCCATATAAAATTATGTTTTCCCATAGCCCTCAATATATTTTAATACACCCCCATAGTCCTCCACTAATATAATACGGCCTCCATATATTATAATGCAGCCTCTATGTAATATTATGCAGCCTCCATAGTCCTCAATATGGTATTATGCAGCGTCTATAGTCCTATGTATAGTATACAGTAGCCTCTATAGTCCTCCATATAGCAATATACAATCTCTATTGTTCTTCATATAGTATAATGTAGCATCTATAATCCTCCATATAACATAATGTAGCCGCTATAATTCTCCATATGGTATAATGCAGCCTTTACAATTCTCCATATAATATATCCGCCATTGAGCATAATGTAGCCTCCCAAATCCCCATAGAGTATACTATATCCCCTATAATCCTCCATACAGCATAATATAGCCTCTATAATCCTCCATGGGGCAAAATGTAATCTCTATAATCCTCCATAGAGCATAATGTAGCCTTTATAGTCCTGTTCTCCATAGAGGATAATGCAGCCTTCATAGTCCTGTCCTTCATAGAGCATAATGCAGCTTCTATAGTCCTTTCCTCTATAGAGCATAATACAGCATCTAAAGTCCTGTCCACAATTGAGCATAATGTAGCCTCTATAGCCCTGTTCTCCATATAGCACAATGTAACCTCTATAGTCCTGTCCTCCATAGAACATGATGCAACCTCTATAGTCCTGTCCTCTATATTGCATATGGCACTCCCATAGCCCTCTGGCCACTGGGTGCTCACTGATTAATTAAATAAATACTTGCCTCTCCTTGGTCCCTGCTGCTCCGGTCTGCTGTTCTGCCCTGCTGCATCCTGTGCACTGAATCTCGGTACAGGGGTGCATTATAGTCATGCTCGGACTTATACACGGGAGGAGCGGGACTTTTTCCTATGGGCCACATAGTAGTGTGGTGCGGGCGCCGCCCAATCCTCCAGCTGCAGGCCTGTCTTAAGCCATTTGCCTCTGAGCAGCTGCGAAATTCAGGGAGCCGAGCCACGAATGTGAAGGGGGTGGGGCCATTTCCCCAAAACAGGGCTCCACTCAGACCAATCAGAATCGTTGGTGCAGATTCCAGGCCCTCCCACCAACTTCTTCATATCCCTGATCCCTCTCTGAGCTGATCATGTGATCCCTGATGCTTCCCCTCCATGTGACATCATCACAGGTCCTGTGCCACAGTGCTAGTGAATATGATGTGTGTGTGTCTGTCTGAGTGTCTTTCTGTCTGTCTGTGTGTTTGACATTGTTTGTCTCTGTGTTTTTTTGGCCCAGAATGCTTGGGTCTCTCCATGCTGAGGATATCACAAGCCCAGCTGCCTAGTTGTACCTGGCTGGACCAAAAATATGGTGGAGCCCCACGTCATTTTTTTAATGAAATTAGGTCTATAAATAAAAAAATGGGCTTTGCTGTATTTTTGGTTGCCAGCCAGGTACAACGAGGCAGCTGGGGGTGGGTGGCAGTCCGTAGCTGTCAAGCCCAACGTCATTTCTTTTTTTGTGAAACTGGGTCTATAAATAAAAAAAATGGGCTTCGCTGTATTTTTGTTTGCCAGCCAGGTACAACTTGGCAGTTGGGGGGCTGGAATCCTCAGCGTGGAGAGACCCAAACATTGTGGCCCCCATGCTACGAATAGCAACCCACAGCTGCCCAGAAAATAGCGCATTTATTAGAGGTGCCATTTTTTGGTGCTGTACCCCAACTCTTCCAGTTGCCCTTGTGCTGGTGGCAATGCTGGTGGCACTCACGGGCTCTCCATATGCGACATTGTGTCCGCTAACCATTACAATAGAAAATTAGCTCCAATTGTTAGCGGGCACCCCCGTATGGAGAGCCCCCGTGGGCCTAAACATTAGAGCTCCCTCGCAAGAGACCCCATTTTGGAAACTAGCCCCCCCCCAGGGAACTTATCTAGATGCATAGTGTGCACTTTGAACCCCCAGGTGCTTCACAAGTTGATCCATAAAAATGAAAAAGTACTTTTTTTCACAAAAAATTAATTTTTTCATTTTTACGGATCAATTTGTAAAGCACCTGGGGGTTCAAAGTGCTCACTATGCTTCTAGATAAGTTCCTTTGTGCGTCTAGTTTCCAAAATGTGGTCACTTATGGGGTAGCTCCAATGTTTAGGCACACAGGGGCTCTCCATACGCCTCATGGTGTCAGCTAACAGAGCAAATTTTTCATTCAGTTCGTTAGCGGACACCATATCACGTGTGGAGAGCCCCTGTGTGCCTTAACATTGGAGCTTCCCCACAAGTGACCCCCTTTTTGGAAACTAGACCCCCCAAGGAACTTATCTAGATGCATAGTGGGCACTTTGAATCCCCAAGTGCTTCACAAATTGATCCGTAAAAATGAAAAAGTACTTTTTTTTTTAAAAAAAATGTTCTTTCAGCCTCAATTTAATTTCACATGGGCAACGGGATAAAATGGATACTAAAATTTGTCGGGCAATTTCTCCTGAGTACACCAATACCTCATATGTGGTCATAAACCACTGTTTGGGCGCACAGCAGAGCTCGGAAGGGAAGAAGCGCCATTTGACTGCTTGGATAGAAAATTAGCTCTAAAAGTCAAATGGAGCTCCATCCCTTCCGAGCCCTGCCGTGTGCCCAAAAAGTAGGACGGGATGAGCTGGTGGGGGTTAAACTGTGAAATAGCCCAGACACCTGTGGTGCAGGATGCAGGTGTCTGAGCCTCAGTTGCTCTTCATCCACCGAACCTCCTGGCAGCATGGGAGCAATGTCTGACATACATGGGTGAGTGTTTGCTTTAAATGGTCCTCTTTACATTGTATTATGCTGTCTACAGGACACATCAGAAATATAAAAATACGTAGAATTAGGACTACTCCAACGGAGACTTCCTTGATGCTGGGGGGAGTGGTTCAGGAGATTCAATGCTGCAATCTCCTGCAAAATGTCTCTATTTTTGTGCAGTATGACATTAACAGGTGTAGATACACATTTATTTTTTTACAATTTCCAGTTGTGCTGGCATCTTGTGTTTTTCTTGGGTGTAATCCTCAGTATTTGTATTATTCTGTATATATACACTGCACAGTACCACTTCTCCTGTCCTGTATACTGGGTGTAATCCTCAGCATCTGTATTATTCTGTATATATACACTGCACAGTACCACTTCTCCTGTCCTGTATACAGGGTGTGATCCTCAGTATCTGTATTATTCTGTATATATACACTGCACAGTACCACTTCTCCTGTCCTGTTGTCAGAGAGGTGGTATTGGACTTTGATTTCCAGCATTTAACTGTTGTTTAAATTGATTATCCCCAATATGGAAGTCATCACTTGTCTTCTGTATAGGTGATGGCTTGCCCTTCGCTCTGGATCTGACCTCTGGGACCCCACAATCCCGAGAAACGTAGCTTTGAAAGTTTCTCAAAGAAACAATTATTTGTGATCCCATGCTGTAATGTCTGCATACTCTATTTCGTCCTTCCCTGCCCAGGATCAAACCAATGCTTTGGGCACGGTCAGAAACAAAAATGAAACTGCACATAGTAGGAGCACCTTTATAAGATTATCTCAGCACAGGAACACTTTATTTAAACACATCCAATTGTGGAAATTATTAGTATACCAAGATCTATTGATTAAAATGAACTTTTAAATTAGCTATGTTCATAGGAAAACCCCTTTAAGGTTTTGATATTTTAGTCTAAAGGCCCAGTTACACACACAGATAATTGTGCAGAGATTGTTCGCATATCTCTAGTTGCAGTGAAATCATGGACATATTGTTCTATTTTGTGGCTGTGTTTAATTGTAACAATGTGTTCATGATTTCACTGCAACCAGAGATCTGTGAACAATCTCTGCACAATTATCTGTGTGTGTAACTGGGCCTTAAGAGATAACATGGAGGGCATGTCAAAAACATTAAAACATATTAGTATTACAGTATGTACCTTAAAATACTAATTTTAAGAACAAGATTTAATAAAGGTAATTCTAATCTTTCTGGTTTAATATTTTACACTATTCGTCCATAGCAGTACACCACTTTGACAATCTTGTAGGTCCTCTGCATTGTCGGACCTAAAAATGTATTTATTGATTTATTAATTATTTTTGCAGTGTGGAAAGTTGGATTATTTCATTATCCTGCTAACAGAGGAAATACAGTTTGCTTTATGCTTTATTAGGGAATTTTATTACCATAAGGAGGTGTATTATGTCTGCAATAAATATTGGGTATGTGGTTTCAAAGTAGTAAAAACATAGATGTCAAAACATTGCACTTACATACTTCGCAAACCAAATTCCAGTGTTATCTTTTCCCTATCAATCTCAAAATATATATAATTCTTCAGACATGGACCTAATTTTCCATTGTTGTGTGGTCAAGGTTTGATGCTCACACATGTTTAACACTGGCTATTTATTATCCCCAGTGTTTGTTTTTCCATATATCTGTGTGTAAGCCATAATCAGCAACACTAACATAAATAAACAATTGAAATAGATCACTTTGTTTGTAATGACTCTATATAATACATGCAGTTCACTTTTTGAATTGAATTATTGAAAAAAATTAACTTTATGATTACGGTATATTATAATTCATTGAGATGCACTAGTATACGTGCTGTAATAGCTCTTTAAGGAGTTGTGCTAGACGGGACAGACATTAATTCAAGCTTAGGTGTTAATACCCTGCCACCAGTTCACAATTTAATCTCCTTTGAATCCCTTTGATTGTTATAATATACACTATACATCTAAATAGAAACTCCCCAACTACCGTATATATTCGTGTATAAGCCGACCCGTGTATAAGCCGACCCCCCTACTTTTGCCCCCAAAATCTGGGAAAAACTATTGACTCGTGTATAAGCCGAGGGTGGACCCCAGCACAGGTATACAGCCCCCAGCAGTGTGGTATACAGGCCCCCCCGATGGTATACAGGCCTCCCCAGTGGTAGTATACAGCCCCCAGCAGTGTGGTATACAGCAGCCTCCCCAGTGGTATATACAGGCCCCAGCAGTGTTACAGCAGCCTTCCCAGGGGATATACAGCAGCAGCCCCAGGGTATATACAGCAGCAGCCCCAGGGTATATACAGCAGCAGTCCCATGGTATATACAGCAGCAGCCCCATGGTATATACAGCAGCAGCCCCAGGGTATATACAGCAGCAGCCCCATGGTATATACAGCAGCAGCCCCAGGGTATATACAGCAGCAGCCCCATGGTATATACAGCAGCAGCCCCAGGGTATATACAGCAGCAGTCCCATGGTATATACAGCAGCAGCCCCAGGGTATATACAGCAGCAGCCCCATGGTATATACAGCAGCAGCCCCATGGTACATACAGCAGCAGCCCCAGGGTACATACAGCAGCAGCCCCAGGGTACATACAGCAGCAGCCCCAGGGTATATACAGCAGCAGCCCGAGGTATACAGGCCCCCCCCATGCTCCGTAAACCTGTAAAGGAAGATGATTATACTTATCACTGTCCCGGTGCCGTCCCCGCTCTGCATCGCGATCCTCCATCTGCATCGCGATCCTCCATCTGCATAGCGATCCTCCATCTTCATTCACCGGCTTCCGACTTCCTGTGTTCTGCGCCGAATGACGTCATTGTCGGCGTCGACAGGGAGCCGGAAGATGGAGGAGCGCGATGCAGATGGAGGATCGCGATGCAGAGCGGGGACGGCATCGGGACAGTGATAAGTATAATCATCTTCCTTTACAGGTTTACGGAGCATGGGGGGGCCTGTATACTGATGGGGGGCCTGTATACCTCTGGGGGGGCGCCCGTGTAGAGACTCGCGAATAAGCCGAGGGGTAACTTTTCAGCCCAATTTTTGGGCTGAAAAACTCGGCTTATACGCGAGTATATACGGTATATAACAATATATATAGAAACACCCCAATTACATTAGTTGTTATGAACTCATTTGTAATTTTTGCAGGTATTATATTATTATTTTTATTATTATTATTATTAAATAGTTTTTGTGTTTGAATGTATATGTAGTATGTTTTTTTATATTCCTGGCAGTAAGACAGTTATCTCCAACTGGGTTGATGTTAATGTGATCGGCAATTATCTCCTGATCTTGGCGTTAAAGGTTCTTTAAGCAATAGGAGACCACAGTAGTCTTTGACAGGTTCCTCCACACTATAGTTCAGATGAAACAACATCAGAGAAATATGTAATTTACTGAGGAAAATGATGAGATTACAAAAATAAAGAAAATATCTGACTTTTTTGACAAGGCGTTATGCAAATAGTATGCCAAAATGTTCACCTTTAAAACTGTTAAGAACAGTAATATTCATTTATTGTGAATCTGCTTACAATAAGCAGGGAATGTTGGAAAATCTATACTACAATAATAAAATCTAATTGAAAAGTTTAACACTGTTTATATATTTATTACCCGTAAAGAATGTATACTTATGAGAGATAAACCACCCTTTTAAAGTTTGGGCTCGGTTTGGTTCGCCGAATGGGCATATGTTCGCCGAAAAGATCGGTGAACAGTTCGCCAAACTTCTGAACCCCATTCAAATCATTGGGAGGCAAAATCAAGGGCATAAAAAGCACCTTCAAAGGGGCCCAAAGGCTGCCAAACACAGCTGAAATCTTTTACAGTGGATCCTTGCAATTTTGACACAGACCTGGTCTTGCTACACTTTTACTTAGCAAGCTTCAGTGCCGCTGTCACCATGCTTCAGGGGCTGCTCATGAACCTCAGACATCCACATGACATCCCTGAGGTTGTATCAGGTTGCACAGCAGTTATGGGCAGCAGGGAATCCTGCTGTGTTACATGAGAAAACCTCAGTGGCGTTAGCACACGTAACACTAGCTGTCTCATGAGAGCCGTGATATCGCACGAGACATAATGGCTTTATCTCACTGTTATCAAGAGAAGCGGACACGTAATGGAGTGCAGCCTAATTGAAAGTTGCAGGATAGCCCCTGTGTGACACCTTGAGTCTGAAATTCAGTAATGTTTTTGATGGTATCGCTTGTCACAGTCACCCATGCCTGTATGCCTGTTCTCACAGCATATGGGGGAAGCTTTCTGTGAATGTGACCCCACCATATTTTTGTCAGGCCCGTGCACATGGTACGTTGTCTTATCTTCTTTTGATGCAGATTTTTAGAATCTGCATCAAAATCTGCATATCTATCCTGAAGCCAGCAAAGTCTATGAGGGTTCAGAAGTGCTACGCCAATGAGTTTTTTTCCTGTTAGATTTGGTGCAAATTTGGCGGCAGAAAAAGAAACTTGAATGACATATCCATGGGAAAAAAAACAACATAGGCACAACACTTCTGACTTGTCATAGACTTTGCTGGCCTCAGAATAGACATGCAGACTTTGATGATCAAAATCTGGCTGAAAAAAAGCATTAAACTATGCACTATGGGCACAGGGCTTAATTGGGTCTAGGGAGAGCAGACTTTGTTGTGAAAGGGCTCGATGATTCCTCTTTCCATTGGTTAGTTCCACAGAAACTTCTAGGGCAGGGGTGGCCAGCTACATTCTTTAAGGTCTGAAAAGAGTACAAGTTTTTAGGATCTCCTTAGTATTGCACAAGTGCTAATTTCATCACATACAGAGGTGATGATTCCAGCACCTTGTTCAATGCTAAGTATATCCTTTAAAACTTGCATTGTTTGCAGCCTTTGAGGACTGCACTTGACCAGCCGTATTTTGCAGGAGTGTGTTTAGTGTGTTGGATTTCCTGCAACTTATTTGCCAGTCTCTGTAGTGCAGTATTAAAGACTTCTTTGCAGAAACAATCCAGCACACAAGGAGTGATGTAAAAAAAAGCCTAATGGTACCTTTACACACCGCCACAGGAAGGTAGAAACCGCCAGACATCGGACACAATTATGCCTGTTGCCTTGAAAAGACCACGATGTGGCGGCGTGTAATTCTGGACTTTCCTTCCTGTGTTTTCGAATACCTGTGTCTGGGCCGTGCTCAAAAACAAGAAGGCATAATCCCTATGGTGGCGGCGTGTAATCGGGGTACAGGCAAGGTATTTGCGTGCCCTAGTGAATTCACTGGGGCGTGCCACAGCGTCATGTATACCACGCCCCATCAGCTAAGATTGGTTGGGGCTACTGTGTAACCATTGGCTATCCCTGCACAGGGCGCCATATTCAGCGAGCTGACCAGTCACACTCCACATTTGCAATGGCGTCATGTATTAGCCAGCCTTCCTGCACTGGCTGGCCAATCATGATGCTATTGCATTGTCCAATCACCGTACGAGCGTCGCGTAATTATGGTACATTTACACGCGGCCACAGGAAGGTAGGAACAGGCAGGCATCAGGCACAATTGTGCCTGTTGCATTGAAAAGACTACGATGTGGCTGCGTGTAAATCAGGACTTTCCATCCTTCAGGGAAGACACAGGAAGGAAAGTCCTGAATTACATTCAGCCACATCATGGTCTTTTCAAGGCAACAGGCACAATTGTGTCCGATGCCTGCCTGTTCCTACCTTCCTGTGGCCGCGTGTAAATGTACCATTACTGTAGCACAGACTATAATAAATCTCAAACACACATATATAAATATTCATTGTATATATAAGGAAAGTCTCATAAGGATCAGAAGACTCCATTACAAAGGTTCAAAGTCCATTAAGGTCAGAGTCCATTAAGGGCTTTGAGCTGTTGCTCAAAGGCTGCAGTCCCGGTAATCCAGCAAAGAGAAGCGCAACCGCTGCTAAACTTGAGAAGAGGAAAAATAAAATTAACAAAAACACAGGCTACGCTCTTTTAAAAACTGAAAAACAACTGAAAAAATTATTTCTTTGAACAAAATTCCAAGTAAGGGATGGGCCAGTGACCCAACAATGTGCCTTTTTAGGAAGCACACTTAAATTTGGGCAAAAACTGTCTAGCAGGAGGTCAATGTAGTTCTTGGTACTGTGCTGCCAGATGGTCTTGGGGGATTGCAGGGCCTAGTCCTCCAGGGGCATTGTCTGCCACCACCAGCCTCCCAACACACCCCATCATGGCCACTCTTGGAGAAGAGGATGGAGGAATTGGGAGATGACCACCACCTCTAGAAGAGACGGGACTAACTTGGGCAACACCAACAGGCCCTTCAGGATTGATGGCCCCTGTGGGTCACATTTTCTCCTGTTGGCCTCCTGCTGTCACATTTTAAAGTCATGGCGGTGGCAATCTGACTTACGCCAACTGCAAATCACCCCTTGCTTCCCATCTTCATGAAGGTGACTTTCTCCCTAACATTGATTGGGCAGAGTCTTTTGGGAGGATGGTCATGCAGCAAGGTGAACTTGCTGATGTAGCACCATCGACTAGTACATTGCTTGGCTATGAAGCCAAAACCCCTATCATGGATGAATGTCACCACCTTGCCTCGGATAAATTGGTCTTCAAAGTCATTGGTCTTAGGCCCTTGCAACCACTGTCAGGCAATGGTATCTGTGAGCCGAATCTCCTCAAGAAAGGAGACAAGACGGAATGGTTGATGCCTTATCGAATAGTTGCTTGGAGGTGGTAGATGTCCCCACATGGCATTCTCCCAGTTGAAAGCCTCTGGTGACAGGGCTAAATCCTGGGAAATAGGGCCTTCTGCCTTTAATACCTCCTCCTCTTCCTCATCCTTCTCATCATGCTCCTGGATTTTCCTTTCCAGCAGCTGCTGCACTGGTTGCACGTTTAATAATGCCAGGCAAGCTGCAAGATCCTCCGAGTCTGACATCTGGTCTTCACAGTTGGCATGAGGAATAGCTCACGTCCTGACTGTTAGCTCCTCATGTCCTCCTCTGGCATCTGAGCCCCGTGCTGAATCCTGACCACGCTGCATATAAGGCTCAATGGGGGTAATGGGGTGGAACTTCAAGTCAGATATGTGTCCTGTGCGGACTGCTCCAGTTGTGGCCATGAAGCACCCTCTGCCCTTGGGATGGTAAGGAATGTGACATCATCCAGAGAAGGCATATCTTGCAGTGATTCCATAATAGCCAAAATGTGTACTGCAGGCACATGTTAGCAAACTAAGTGCAGCAGAATATAGCTGGGTTGTACTGCAGTGCCAAGATGGTGCCGGGCTCCATGGTGATGCCTCTTTGCTTTGCCTGGGGTCTTGACTCTTCTAGTGCCAGGGCACAAACAATCACTTACAGGATATTATTGCACAATCTTGTTGCTTAGCTCCTCATTAATCCCCTCTAAGAGGTGGCCATTCCCCATGCAACAGGTAACACCTGGGCTTGCGATTTGATGAAGTGATTATTGAAGCCTGAAATATTTGGAGGAGAAATGTGGAAAACAAATATATGTGTTCAGCTCACCAATTTATGTGAATGTTGAATAATGCACGGACGAGTTCAATATTAATGATACATATAACACACTTGTGCACATGCCAAAAATCTGTATTCTAAAATATGGAATGAAATGAAATAAAGTGATTGCTAATTTTCATAAAGCAATATCCATGGTATGGTGTTTTAGGAGAGTGAACAGACCTTTAAGACCACACATGTGAAGGATATAATAGCCATATGCTACTTTTATATGAATTTTATCACATAAGTGTAGAAGAGATGGTCTTGTATGCTACTGACCATCAGCAATAATAACGGTTTGCACTCAAAAAGAATACAAATATGTTTTAAAATATAATAATAAAAAAAATAATAAACTAAAAAATTTATATTCCAAAACATTTTTTTAAACTTAAGCTTTCTTAATGTTTTAAGTAGATTGTAAGCTTCCTGGATGTCACAGCTTCTGCCAGATTTGGCAATGTGTCCAAAATTCACAGCCTGAAGGTGTTAAAAAACCTGCAAACTCCAGAAAGCTTAAAGAAATTATTTTAAAGATCCAAAAAATTCTACAGGTTGAAAGAAACTGGTAGACCCAATGGCTGGGAACACGCCTAACAACATGGTTAGGTGTTTTTCCCAACCTCCGTGTCTTCCGGCAAGGAAGCCCAAAACAATCAGGGAAAGTTTTAGGGCCATTTTAAATTCTAAATTTGTTTCCCGAACAAAGCCTCTTTTGGCTATTTTTTAGAAAATTTCTGATTGTGAACAGAATCTGCAATGTTTGTGACAAATTTGAAATTGGTGAACATGTTTGAGGAAAGTTCACTCATCTTTAATACTCATACTCTATTTGTTTAATCCCTTCCCGACCTATGACGTCGTGGGACGTCATAGAAGTCGATGCGTTCCGACCTGTGACGTCCCACGATGTCATGGCAGGATCGCGTTCCCTGCGGCAACCGTGATCGGAGCGTGACATGTCACTGGTGCCGCGGGAACATGAGGATCTGTACTTTGTCCTGGGGGGTGGCTTTTTCCCCCTCGTGGCTGAATTTGCTCTTATTGGCAGTGTAAACTGAACTACCAATAAAGAGCGATTGTCCCTCCAAATCTGATTGGTATTTCTCCAATCAGACTTGGAGGGTGCGTGCGCTGGTGCCCTTCCCTCCTCAGCCCTCCCACTCCAAGTTAACCCCCCGTCCCTTCCCTGCTGCAACCACTGGCACCAATCATCTCTGTGCCCACTCCCGCATGCTGGCACCGGCACTGGCCAGCGCGCGCTGGTGGGTGCCTAGTGCCCCTCAACTCTCCTGCCCCGGATCCCACCTCCATCCATGACCGACTCCCCCCCCCTCCCCGTGTCCCCTCTCACCCGTCCTCCGTCGTCCTCCGTGGTGCCGCGGCTCCTCGGTGTGGCGCTCCTCCTCCTCCCAGGCTCCTCCTCCTCACCAGAGGATCTTGAGAGAGAGGTAAGTATGTGTGGGGTGTGTGTATGTGTATGTGTATGTGTTCATGGGTGGATGCATGGGTGCGTGCATGGGCGCATGGGTGCGTGCATGGGCGCATGGGTGCGTGCATGGGCGCATGGGTGCAAAGATGGATGGGTGCGTGCATGGATGGACGCATGGGTGCGTGCATGGATGGACACATGGGTGCGTAGATGGATGGGAGCATGGGTGTGTGCATGGCGCATGGGTGCGTGCATGGGAGCATGGGTGCGTGCATGGGCGCATGGGTGCAAAGATGGATGGGTGCGTGGATGGATAGGCGCATGGGTGCGTGCATGGATGCATGGATGGATGGGTGCATGTGTGGATGGATGGGCACATGGGTGCAACAAGGGATCAAGTGTCCTCTTGTTGAAGTCTCTGGGGTCAGAGTCATGGTACACGGTAAGGCAGATCATTGCCATACAGTGCATCATGACTGACCCCAGAGACTACAACAAGAGGACACTTGATCCCTTGTTGTAGTCTCTGGGGTCACAGTCATGAAGTACTGTATGGCAATTCCCTCACAAGTGACCCCATTTTGGAAACTAGATCCCCCAGGGAACTTATCTAGATGGGTAGTGAGCATATTGAACCCCCAGGTGCTTCACAAATTAATGAAAAAGAAAACATTTTGTGGAAAAAGAGTACTTTTTCATTTTTACGGATCAATTTGTGAAGCACCTGGGGTTCAAAGTGCACACTATGCATCTAGATACATTCCTTGGGGGGTCTAGTTTCCAAAATGGGGTCACATGTGGGGGAGCTCTAATGTTTAGTCACACAGAGGCTCTCCATACGCAACATGGTGTCCGCTAACAATTCCAATTGTTAGCGGACACCATGTCGCGTATGGAGAGCCCCTGTGTGCCTAAACATTGGAGCTCCCCCACAAGTGACCCAATTTTGGAAACTAGACCCCCCAAGGAACATATTTAGATGCATAGTGAGTTCTTTGAACCCCCAGGTGCTTCACAAATTGATCCATTAAAATAAAAAAAGTACTTTTTTTTCCACAAGAAATTTATTTTTTCATTTTTACAGATAAATTTGTGAAGCACCTGGGGGTTCAAAGTGCTCACTATGCATCTAGATACATTCCTTGGGGGGTCTAGTTTCCAAAATGGGGTCACTTGTGGGGAGCTCTAATGTTTAGTCACACAGAGGCTCTCCATAAGCAACATGGTGTCCGCTAACAATTCCATATGTTAGCGGACACCATGTCGCGTATGGAGAGCCCCTGTGTGCCTAAACATTGGAGCTCCTCTACAAGTGACCCCATTTTGGAAACTAGACCCCCCTGGGAACATATCTAGATGGGTAGTGAGCATATTGAACCCCCAGGTGCTTCACAAATTAATGAAAAAAAAACATTTTGTGTAAAAAAAGTTCTTATTCATTTTTACAGATCAATTTGTGAAGCACCTGGGGGTTCAAAGTGCTCACTATGCATCTAGATACGTTCCCTGGGGGGTCTAGTTTCCAAAATGGGGTTACTTGTGGGGGAGCTCTAATGTTTAGGCACACAGGGACTCGCCAAACGTGACATGGTGTCCGCTAACAATTTGAATGGAAATCAGCTCAAATTGTTAGCAGACACCATGTCGCATTTGGAGAGCCCCTGTGTCCCTAAACATTGGAGCTACCCTACATGTGACCCCATTTTGGAAACTAGACCCCCCAGGAAACTTATCTAGATTGGTGGTAAGTATTTTGAATGCCCTGGTGCTTCACAAATTAATCTGTAAAAATGAAAAAGAAAATTTTTGTGAGAAAAAAAAAAGTACTTTTTCATTTTTACGGATGAATTTATGAAGTACCTGGAGGTTCAAAATGCTCACCACCAATCTAGATAAGTTTCCTGGGGGCTCTAGTTTCCAAAATGGGGTCACTTGTGGAGAAGCTCTAATGTTTAGGCACACAGGGGCTCGCCAAACGTGACATGGTGTCCGCTAACAGTTTGAATGGAAAATCAGCTCAAATTGTTAGCGGACACCATGTCGCGTTTGGAGAGCCCCTGTGTGCCTAAACATTAGAGCTCCCCCACAAGTGACCCCATTTTGGAAACTAGAGCCCCCAGGGAACATATCTAGATGGGTCGTGAGCATTTTGAACCCCCAGTTGCTTCACAAATTCATCCGTAAAAATGAAAAAATACTTTTATTTCCTCCAAAATTTTCTTTTTTCATTTTTACAGATTAATTTGTGAAGCACTGGGGCGTTCAAAATGCTCACCACCCATCTTGATAAGTTCCCTGGGGGGTCTAGTTTCAAAATGGGGTCACTTGTGGGGAAGCTCCATTGTTTAGGCACACAGGGACTCTCCAAACGCGACATGGTGTCCGCTAACAATTTGAATTGAAATCAGCTCAAATTGTTAGCTGACACCATGTCGCATTTGGTGAGCTCCTGTGTGCCTAAACATTAGAGCTCCCCTACAAGTGACCCAATTTTGGAAACTAGAGCCCACAGGGAACTTATCTATATGGGTAGTGAGCACATTGAACGCCCCAGTGCTTCACAAATTAAACTGTAAAAATAAAAAAAGAAAATTTTGGAGGAAATAAAAGTATTTTACCCCCCAGAGAACTTATCTAGATGGGTAATGAGCATTTTGAACCCCCCAGGTGCTTTACAAATTGATCTGTGAAAATGAAAAGGTACTTTTTTTTCACAAAAATGTTTTTAGCCTAAATTTTTTTGTTTTCACATGCGCAACAGGATAAAATCGTAAAATTTGTTGGTCAATTTCTCCTTATATGCGGTCATAAACCACTGTTTGGGCGCACAGCAGGGCTCAGAAGGGAAGGAGCGCCATTTCACTTTTTGAATGTAAAATTAGCTCCAAAATTCAAATTGCGCTCCTTCCCTTCTGAGCCCTGCCGTGCGCCCAAACAGTGATTTATGACCACATATGAGGTATCGATGTACTCGGGAGAAATTACACAACACATTTTAAGATCCATTTTATCCTGTTGCCCATGTGAAAATGAAGGAATTGAGGCTAAAAGAACATTTTTGATAAAAAAAATTAAAATATCCATTTTTTGTTTCCACTTTGCTTTAGTTCCTGTGAAGCACCTGAAGGGTTAATAATCTTCTTGAATGTAGTTTTGAGTAGTTTGAGGGGTGCAGTTTTTGGAATGGTGTCACTTTTGGGTGTTTTCTATCATGTACTCCCCTCAAAGGGACTTCAAATGTGATGTGGTCACTAAAAAAATGGTTTTGTAAATTTTGGTTGAAAAATGAAAAATTGCTCATGAACTTTGAACCCTTATAACTTCCTAACAAAAATTTTTTTTTTCCAAAATTGTGCTGATGTGAAGCAGACATGTGGGAAATGTTATTTATTAACTATTTTGTGTCACATAACTCTCTGGTTTAGCAGAAAAAAAAATTAAAAATTTGAAAATTGCTAAATTTTTTACATTTTTGCCATATTTTTTTATTTTTTCACAAATAAACGCAAAAATGATCGACCTAAATTTAATACTAACATAAAGCCCAATATGTCACGAAAAAACAATCTCAGAATCGCTAGGATCCGTTGAAGCGTTCCAGAGTTATTACCTCATAAAGGGACACTGTCAGAATTGTAAAAAATGGCCAGGTCAGGAAGGCCAAAATAGGCTGGGTCATGAAGGGGTTAATGTCCACAAACCACCATTACTGAGAGTATTCCCTTAAGACAGTGAGGCCCCTAAAAAGACACATATTTGCACCCCTTAATCAAATTTTCTTTTTTAAATTACAGAAAAAACTGTAAGCAGTTTACACTTAATACAAAAGTTACCTGTAGCAAATTGTCAAATGCTGAATTCATTACTCTAATTCTCAATGCAAGTGTTGATCCTTTGTTAGGTGAAGAGAATGGGGCATCAGACTGCGCTGCTCGCCTGTCAGAATGATGTACTAGAGGTGTCCAAATAGATATAATAGAGAAATAGGCTTTATTTCAATGCATTTCATGGTGTTCACACCACGTCCTCAGGACAGTCTATACATATAGGTATAGACATTCCTGTCCTGAGGAAGTGGTGTAAACACCAAAAAGCGTGTCGAAATAAAGTCTATTTCTCTATTACATCTACATCATCTACATCTCTATTACGTCTACATCATTCCGATATGCGAGCAGAACAGTCTGATGCCCCATTCTCTTCACCTAACAAAGGTTTGTAGCTTCAGGGCTTGTATCAGCCGCCAGTGCTAATTACAGTGGTTGTGTCTCACACAACCATAATAGGTGACTGAATCTGAATTATCTCTCACAATTATTCCCTTTATCTCAGATAAGACCCTACATGTGCCCTATATTCCTTCTAGCTACCTCAATATAAGTGATAACCTAAACCATAGTTGAGGTATGAGCTGTAAACGACTGAGAATTTCAAGCTGCCTGGGAAAACTTCTATATACAGTGGGTATGGAAAGTATTCAGACCCCTTTACATTTTTCACTCTTTGTTTTATTGTAGTCATTTGGTAAATTTAAAAAAGCTCATTTTTTCTCATTAATGTACACTCTGCACCCCATCTTTAAAAAGAAACAGAAATGTAGAAAGTTTTGCAAATTTATTAAAAAAGAAAAACTGAAATATCACATGGTCATAAGTATTCAGACCCTTTGCTAATTTTTAATAGAACTACCCTTTTGATCTAGTACAGCCATGAGTATTCTAGGGAATGATGCAACAAGTTTTTCACACCTGGATTTGGGGATCCTCTGCCATTCTTCCTTGCAGATCCTCTCCAATTCCATCAGTTTGGATGGTGAACGTTGGTGTACAGCCATTTTCAGGTATCTCTCCAGAGATACTCAATTGAGTTTAGGTCAGGGCTCTGGCTGGGCCAGTCAGGTTGGATGGTGAACGTTGGTGGACAGCCAGTTACAGGTCTCTCCAGAGATGCTCAATTGGGTTTAGGTCAGGGCTCTGGCTGGGCCAGTCAAGAATGGTCACAGAGTTGTTCTGAAGCCACTACCTTGTTATTTTAGCTGTATTTTAGCTGTGTGCATAGGGTCATTGTCTTGTTGGAAGGTGAACCTTCAGTCAAGTCTAAGGCCCAGAGCACTCTGGAAGAGGTTTTCATCCAGGATATCTCTGTATTTGGCCGCATTCATGTTTCCTTCAATTTCAGTCATCCTGTCCCTGCAGCTGAAAAACACCCCCATAGTTTCATGCTGCCACCACCATGTTTCACTGTTGGGATTGTACAGTATTGGGCAAGTGATGAGCAGTGCCTGGTTTTCTCCACTCATATCACTCATTAGACCAGAGAATCTTATTCTCATAGTCTGAGCGTTTTTTATGTGGTTTCTTGCAAACTATGCAAGCTTTTATATGTCTTGCACTGAGGAGAGACTTCTGTCAGGCCATTCTGCCATAAAAAAAATTATTTGCTGCGAGCATTGAAGGAATAGTGGTTGACTTTGTTTTGCAAACAACTATTCGATATTTAATTAATCCAGACATGTTGCATGTACAGACAAAAATAATTCAACCTCTCACCCCCTAAAACTACACATTTTGGCGGATGATTTTATGAAGTTTGATAAAGGCATCCACCAAAATGCGTAGTTTTAGGGGTGAGAGGTTAAATTATTTTTGTCTATACGTATAACGTGTCTGGATTCACAAAATATTGGAGAGTTTGTGCAACAAAAATGTCTACCACTGTTCCTTCAACACTTTTTGGAAACATTTTTTTTTTCTGGATATAGCTGTGCTTAGCCTGGACGAGGCTACATCCATGCTGAAGCATCTTAAATGGCTGTCAAAGCGGTGATCCTAATTATGCTGGATTATGGAGCTGGTTTCTCTCTTTAATAACCCAAAAACAAACCCTCCAATGATAAATCCACAGGGGAACATGTTTAGCACTGCATCTCTATGAGCAGACACAGGTCTTCTCACAGTGACTAGCAGGTTATCACTGACAACCGGGTGCTGTGAGAAAGGTCAACCAAGTTCACAACTAAGCCCCATTACTTATGGCTGTTTACCATGCGCGGTCATGCAGCTCAGATGTGAACTTAGATGACCTCTCTCACTGCACTTGGATGGTATTAACCTGCTAGTCAGTGTGAGCAGATGTGTGTTTCCTCACAGATATGTAGTAGAGCTGAAGATGTTTGTCTGTGGATTTTTCAATGGAGGGCTTGCTTTTTGGTTATTAAAGAGGGAAACCAGGGATGTGTTTTGTGTTTATTTCAACTAAAATATTTTTTCTCTGTGTTGTTTTTTTAATGTGTACTAGAAATTCATAGTGGTCAGGTTTAATATTGACCAGACACTATGAATTTTGGGCTTAGTGTCAGCTGCCAATACAAACCTGGTATTAACTCCTTTATTATCCAGTCTGCCACAGGGCAATTGAAAGAGCTTGGAACACCTTCAGAAAAGGGTGCTTCTATTAATGCATTGAACAGACGGTAACTGGTAATGACCAACAGTATAACACCACATTGAACTAACATACTTTTTAGCTTTTTAGCCTAACATACAGTCATGGCCAAAAGTTTTGAGAATGATACAAATATTAATTTTAACAAAGTCTACTGCTTCAGTTTTTCTAATGGCAATTTGCATATACTCCAGAATGTCAAAAAGAGTGATCAGCTTAACAGCAATTACTTGCTAAGTCAATATTTGCCTAGAAAATGAACTTTAACCCCCAAAACACATTTCAACATCATTGCAGTCCTGCCTTAAAAGGAGCAGCTAACATCGTTTTAGTGATTGTTCCATTAAAACAGGTGTGGGTGTTGATGAGGACAGGGCTGGCGAACAATCAGTCATGATTAAGTAAGAATGACACCACTGGACACTTTAAAAGGAGGCTGGTGCTTGGTATCATTGTTTCTCTTCAATTAACCATGGTTATCTCTAAAGAAACACGTGCAGCCATCATTGCACTGCACAAAAATGGCCTAACAGGGAAGAGTATCGCAGCTAGAAAGATTGCACCTCAGTCAACAATCTATCGCATCATCAAGAACTTCAAGGCGAGAGCTTCCATTGTTGTCAAAAAAGCTCCAGGGCGCCCAAGAAAGACCAGCAAGCGCCAGGACCGTATCTTAAAACTGTTTCAGCTGCGGGATTGGACTACCAGCAGTGCTGAGCTTGCTCAGGAATGGCAGCAAGCTGGTGTGAGTGCTTCTGCACACACTGTGAGGCGGAGACTCTTTGAGCAAGGCCTGGTTTCAAGGAGGGCAGCACAGAAGCCACTTCTCTCCAGAAAAAAACATCAGGGACCGACTGATATTCTGCAAAAGGTACAGGGAGTGGACTGCTGAGGACTGGGGTAAAGTCATTTTCTCTGATGAATCCCCTTTTTGATTGTTTGGGACATCTGGAAAACAGCTTATTCGGAGAAGAAGAGGTGAGCGCTACCACCAGTCTTGTCTCATGCCAACTGTAAAGTATCCTGAAACCATTCATGTGTGGGTTTGCTTCTCAGCCAAGGGAATTGGCTCACTCACAGTCTTGCCTAAAAACACAGCCATAAATAAAGAATGGTACCAGAATGTCCTCCAAGAGCAACTTCTCCCAACCGTCCAAGAGAAGTTTGGCGCCCAACAATGCCTTTTCCAGCATGATGGAGCACATTGCCATAAAGCAAAGGTGATAACTAAATGGCTCAGGGAGCAAAACATAGAGATTTTGGGTCCATGGCCTGGAAACTCCCCAGATCTTAATCCCATTGAGAACTTGTGGTCAATCATCAAGAGACGGGTGGACAAACAAAAACCAACAAATTCTGGCAAAATGCAAGCATTGATTATGCAAGAATGGACTGCTATCAGTCAGGATTTGGTCCAGAAGTTGATTGAGAGCATGCCAGGGAGAATTGCAAAGGTCCTGAAGAAAAAGGGTCAACACTGCAAATATTGACTTGCTGCATTAACTCATTCTAACTGTCAATATAACCTTTTGGTACTCATGATATGATTGCAATTATATTTCTGTATGTGATATAAACATCAGACAAACACAAATAAAAACAAGAGGGCAGCAGATCATGTGAAAATATCATTTTGGTGTCATTCTCAAAACTTTTGGCCATGACTGTACTTTTTAGCCTTTTTTTTAATTATAAAAATGGTCAAAAAACTACCTATTTTGTGGGGACAGGACAAATATCTGGTAGAGTTAGGCCAGTACATGCAGCCCTTGTCAGCAACACAGTATGATATGAAGATAAGAGAGAAGATGGCCAGATGGAAGTGAACAATTGCCACTGGTGGCAGTGGATAAGTGTTAAAAACAACAGCAATGAAGACAGGTACATGCCAGTCAATCTAACCATTTTCCTCTTGTGAAGGTTAGCTTGGTCCGCTTGGGGGTGGCAATGTAGTCTGCCGCGCTTAATACCAAAATGCCTCTTTGACAACATAATGGTGGCTAGTCCTTATGAAGCTGGACTAACTTCTAGCCACTGTTCTAAACTGTTGATCCAGAAATCTGTTGGATTAGGGCTCAGAGTATCTGCAAGAAAAGAACACAGTCAAGGTAACTAAACCTGGCAATTCCACCAGTGCATCTCTATTTGCAAAATTAGTTAGGTTGTTGCAATGGCACATTACAGGGATCCTGTCACCCCCAAAACGCCTCCTAAGCTATTAAAACATGCCCCTGCAGCCTCCCATCAGTAATCCCACACTCCTTTTTGCTAATAAATGCATCCAGTGAAAGTGAAGAAAAACGTTATAGCACTTACTCATTAGTGATGACAAAGCAGTGGCTATATTCATAGTCACCCAGGCGGGCCCATGTCGTCATGATAGCACGCCTTAATAGCTGTACCCACTGTCACTGCACCAACTGCCTCTGCTTTCAGAGCCAGTAAGGAAATCAATGAATGAAAGTGGCTTTATTCGACATGTTTCAATTGCATTCCTCACCCCTTCATCAGGACAACCACCAATGAAAGGGTGAGGAATATACATTGAAACGCATTGAATAAAGCCACTTGCATTCACCGATTATCTTGGTACTAGATGGTGGCCCGATTCTAAAGAATCGGGTAGTCTAGAATCTATATATAGTTTATTTAGTAATAGGGGAGTGCTGTGAAATTAATTGTGTGTATACAGGCGGCTCAGTGGTCAGCAGTGAGTGCGGTGGCTCAGTGGTCAGCAGTGAGTGCGGTGGCTCAGTGGTCAGCAGTGAGTGCAGCAGAGGCTGGAGGGGGCAGAGGAGGGAGGAGGCAAAGGACGGAGGAGGCAGAAACTGGAGGGGTTAGAGGAGGAAGGGGTCAGGGGAGAGCGGAGGCAGGGGAGAGCGGAGGCTGGGGGGCAGGGGAGAGCGGAGGCAGCGGAGAGCGGAGGCTGGAGAAGAGCGGAGGCTGGAGAAGAGCGGAGGCTGGAGAAGAGCGGAGGCTGGAGAAGAGCGGAGGCAGGGGAGAGCGGAGGCTGGAGGGCAGGGGAGAGCGGAGGCAGAGAGCGGAGGCTGGAGAAGAGCGGAGGCTGGAGGGCAGGGGAGAGCGGAGGCAGAGGAGAGCGTAGGCTGGAGGAGAGCAGAGGCTGGGGGAGAGCGGAGGCTGGGGGAGAGCGGAGGCTGGGGGAGAGCGGAGGCTGGGGGAGAGCGGAGGCTGGGGAGAGCGGAGGCAGGGGAGAGCGGAGGCAGGGGAGAGCGGAGGCTGGAGGGCAGAGGAGAGCGGAGGCAGGGGAGAGCGGAGGCTGGAGGGCAGAGGAGAGCGGAGGCAGGGGAGAGCGGAGGCAGGGGAGAGCGGAGGCAGGGGAGAGCGGAGGCAGGAGGGCAGAGGAGAGCGGAGGCTGGAGAAGAGCGGAGGCTGGGGAAGAGCGGAGGCTGGGGAAGAGCGGAGGCTGGGGAAGAGCGGAGGCTGGGGAAGAGCGGAGGCTGGAGAAGAGCGGAGGCTGGGGGAGAGCGGAGGCAGGGGAGAGCGGAGGCAGGGGAGAGCGGAGGCAGGGGAGAGCGGAGGCTGGAGAAGAGCGGAGGCTGGAGAAGAGCGGAGGCTGGAGAAGAGCGGATGCAGGGGAAGAGCGGAGGCAGGGGAAGAGCGGAGGCTGGAGGGCAGAGGAGAGCGGAGGCTGGAGAAGAGGGGAGGCTGGGGAAGAGCGGAGGCTGGAGGGAAGAGGAGAGCGGAGGCAGGGGAGAGCGGAGGCAGGGGAGAGCGGAGGCAGGGGAGAGCGGAGGCAGGGGAGAGCGGAGGCAGGAGGGCAGAGGAGAGCGGAGGCTGGAGAAGAGCGGAGGCTGGAGAAGAGCGGAGGCTGGAGAAGAGCGGAGGCTGGGGAAGAGCGGAGGCTGGGGAAGAGCGGAGGCTGGAGAAGAGCGGAGGCAGGGGAGAGCGGAGGCAGGGGAGAGCGGAGGCAGGGGAGAGCGGAGGCAGGGGAGAGCGGAGGCTGGAGAAGAGCGGAGGCTGGAGAAGAGCGGAGGCTGGAGAAGAGCGGAGGCAGGGGAAGAGCGGAGGCAGGGGAAGAGCGGAGGCTGGAGGGCAGAGGAGAGCGGAGGCTGGAGAAGAGGGGAGGCTGGAGAAGAGCGGAGGCAGGGGAAGAGCGGAGGCTGGAGGGCAGAGGAGAGCGGAGGCTGGAGAAGAGCGGAGGCTGGAGAAGAGGGGAGGCTGGAGAAGAGGGGAGGCTGGAGAAGAGGGGAGGCTGGAGAAGAGCGGAGGCTGGAGAAGAGCGGAGGCTGGAGAAGAGCGGAGGCTGGAGAAGAGCGGAGGCTGGAGAAGAGCGGAGGAAGGGGAGAGCGGAGGCAGGGGAGAGCGGAGGCAGGGGAGAGCGGAGGCAGGGGAGAGCGGAGGCTGGAGGAGAGCGGAGGCTGGGGGAGAGCGGAGGCAGGGGGAGAGCGGAGGCAGGGGGGAGAGCGGAGGCAGGGGAGAGCGGAGGCAGGGGAGAGCGGAGGCTGGAGAAGAGCGGAGGCTGGAGAAGAGCGGAGGCAGGGGAGAGCAGAGGCAGGGGAGAGCGGAGGCAGGGGAGAGCGGAGGCAGGGGAGAGGGGAGAGCGGAGGCAGGAGAAGATCGGAGGCAGGAGAAGAGCGGAGGCAGGAGAAGAGCGGAGGCTGGAGAAGAGCGGAGGCTGGAGGAGAGTGGAGGCTGGAGGAGAGCGGAGGCTGGAGGAGAGCGGAGGCTGGAGGAGAGCGGAAGCAGGGGAGAGCGGAGGCAGGGGAGAGCGGAGGCAGGGGAGAGCGGAGGCTGGAGGGCAGGGGAGAGCGGAGGCTGGAGGGCAGGGGAGAGCGGAGGCTGGAGGGCAGGGGAGAGCGGAGGCTGGAGAAGAGCGGAGGCAGGGGAAGAGCGGAGGCAGGGGAAGAGCGGAGGCAGGGGAAGAGCGGAGGCAGGGGAAGAGCGGAGGCAGGGGGGCACAGGAAAGTGGAGGCTGGAGGGCACAGGAAAGTGGAGGCTGGGGGGCACAGGAAAGTGGAGGCTGGGGGGCACAGGAAAGTGGAGGCTGGGGGGCACAGGAAAGGGGAGGCTGGGGGGGCACAGGAGAGGGGAGGCTGGGGGCACAGGAGAGGGGAGGCTGGGGGCACAGGAAAGGGGAGGCTGGGGGGGCACAGGAAAGGGGAGGATGGGGGGGCACAGGAGAGTGGAGGCTGGGGGGGCACAGGAGAGGGGAGGCTGGGGGAGCACAGGAGATGGGAGGCTGGGGGGGCACAGGAGAGGGGAGGCTGGGGGGGCACAGGAGAGGGGAGGCTGGGGGGGCACAGGAGAGGGGAGGCAGAACACGCACCGGGCTGTCGGCGGGGCTGTGTGGTCCCTGATGGAGGAGGAGAGTGGGCAGTGCCGGCGGAGGCCGCACATTGGAGTTCCCGAATGTTGGTGGGAGGGTGCATGTAGCCACCCTGCCGCCTGAGCCGATCGGAGGCCGGTGTCAGCCCCGCCGGCCCTGCAGCGTCCGCTCGGCGCCGCCGCCCTGCAGCCTACAGTGCCACAGGGCGCGCGCCCTCTTACAGCGTCCGTCTCTGCTGAGGCCGCCGCTGATGTTGGTGGTGCCGCCCCCTTATGTGATGCCACTCCCCCTGGCTGCCGGCGCTCTGGACTCAGGGCTCACACTGTCCAGTGGACGGTGCGGCCCTGGGTGGGAGCACACGGCTCTGTGTGGGGGTGGCGGGTGGCGCTTTAGCGCCCACTGCGAGCCGCTATTCAGGTTTGACAGCGGCTCGCGGTGAGCGCTACGCGCTCACCGCTCGTGGGTCTGGAACTTCCGGTTCCGGTCTGTGACACAGGGCGCAGGCCGTCACGGAAGTTGGCCAGATTCCACAGGAAGTGGCCTTCGGGTTTTATATATATGATAAGGTCAATTTAATAGCAGCACAGTTGGATACCACTTTTTTCCTCTATTTTTTGTACTATTTCTTAAGCATGTGGATACTGTAGCAGCTGTTTGGAGCCTTTTATATGGTTGTGTGTGACACAAGCCTCTAAGGTGAGCAGTTTCATTTCAGCTTACCTGTCACCGTTTTTTATCAGATAAGACCCTACAGCGCTTTCGATCCCACAAATATGCTTTCAGAGCCAGTAGCACAGCTAGGCATTTTAATTGTCTTCTCTTGCTCTATTCAAGTTCATAGCTACATAGGTTGAAAAAAGATTTAGGTCCATCAAGTTCAACGTTTCTTCATCATTATACATTTTGTCACTAAACTATCTATAACCCACAATGCTATTTTTGCTGAGGAAAGCATTGTCCTTTTTAAAAGCTGTTATAGACACGCACAGGGGAAAAAAAGATTATATTTGAATAAATGCAAGATAAAAGTAGAGGGGCCTGGTGGTCTAGTGGGGGAACATTTATAAGGTGGGTTGGGGGGTTGCCTCTCATCTACTCTGGTGTCGTGGGACATTAATCTTTGGATTACACCAGAACTTCCAGTATTTATTTAAAGTAATTAATTGACAAATGAGGGAGTGTGGGGGGGAATCTTTATTCAAATAAACCTTTTTCCCTTTGCATCTGTGTCTTTTTTAACACAATACTTACCATGTTAGTAATGAAGGTGTCTTATAGACCCCACTATATTATTAATGCAAGGGCTTGATGCAAGGTGTCATTTCACAGCTGACATCAACCCTATTAATTATTATCCTGATTGACATTGCACAAGGGCAATTGGAAAGAGCCTGATAAAGCACCAGATTTGGTGCATTTAATGTGATGCCCCAATTCTGGCACTTTGCCCCAGCTCATCCCAGTTGACCAGGAGCAATAGCCACCAGAGTACTGGTTTATGAGCTTGATGTCAGTTGTAAACTGACAGTTGGCATCAAGCCCTGGTGTTAGTAATGGAGAGGCGTCTGTCAGATGCCTTTGTTACTAACCAGACAAGTAAAGAGTTAAAAAAGACACACACACACACACACAGAAACACATGTATGGAAAAAAAGTAAATTTGAATAAGTAATCAAAACAGTAATATCCCACGATGATCATCGATTCATATGGAGCTTCATCTGGAAATCGTTTCTCAAAAGGAGGCTCCAGAGATTGCTGCCAGTAAGCAGTTCTGGTAACGCGGGTTAGAAATTCCATACATACCGCTGACCAGCAGTGACCTATGGAGCCTCATTCTAAGAAAGTTTTCAGGACAAAACTCCATGGAAATTAACAGACTTTACTCATTGGATTATGTCAGAACTTCTATAATTTGTTTTGAGGTTATAAATTGGAGGAGGATGTGTGGCAGAGTTTTTATGCAAATAAACCTTTTTTTCCCGTGTGTGTCTTTTTTAACACTATATTTTCCAGGATAGTAATGAAGTAGTCTGACAGGTTACTATTACGGTTCATTACTAACACAAGGGCTTGATGTCAGATGACAATTTACAGCTGACATCAACCTCATTAACCTATCACCATGATTGCCAAGGCAATCAGGAAGAGCCAGGTAAAGCACCAGAAGTTGTGCATTCAAAGGATGCCCAACCTTTAAGCTGGCTGGAAGCTGGTATAATTAGGCTAGGAGGTGACAAATAACCATGGCCCTTCCCGCCTTGATAATACCAGCCTTCAGCTGTCTGCTTTACCTATGCTGGTTATGAAAAATAGGGCTGCTTTTTAAATTAGTTACTGTATATACTCGCGTATAAGCCGAGTTTTTCAGCCCAAAAATTGGGCTGAAAAGTCCCCCCCCTTGGCTTATACGCACGTCATATACAGGCGCCCCACCCCATCAGTATACAGGCCCCCCATCGGTATACAGGGGTTCCCCCTTGCTGCCGCAAATCTGTAAAGGAATACATCATTATACTTATCCCTGTCGCTGTCCCGCCGCCATCGCGCTCCTCCGGCTTCATCCGGCTTCCTCCTCCGGTGGGCGCAGGCAATGACGTCATTGTCTGTGCGCCAGAGGAGGAAGCCGGAAGAAGCCGGAGGAAGCCAGAGGAGCGCGATGGCGGCGGGACAGCGGCAGGTATAAGTATAATGATGTATTCCTTTACAGGTTTGCGGCAGCAAGGGGGGGGTCCTGTATACCGATGGGGGGGGGCCTGTATACTACCACTGGGGCTGCTGCTGTATACTATCAATGAGGCTGCTGCTGTATACTACCACTGGGGCTGCTGTATATACCTCTGGGGCTGCTGTATACTACCACTGGGGCTGCTGCTGTATACTACCACTGGGGCTGCTGTATATACCTCTGGGGCTGCTGTATACTGCCACTGGGGCTGCTGTTGTATACTACCACTGGAGCTGCTGTATATACCTCTGGGGCTGCTGTATACTACCACTGGGGCTGCTGCTGTATATACCACTGGGGCTGCTGCTGTATACTACCACTGGGGCTGCTGTATATACCTCAGGGGCTGCTGTATACTACCACTGGGGCTGCTGCTGTATACTACCACTGGGGCTGCTGTATATACCTCTGGGGCTGCTGTATACTACCACTGGGGCTGCTGCTGTATATACCACTGGGGCTGCTGCTGTATACTACCACTGGGGCTGCTGCTGTATACTACTTCTGGGGCTGCTGCTGTATATACCACTGGGGAGGCTGCTGTAACACTCCTGGGGCCTGTATATACCACTGGGGAGGCTGCTGTATACCACACTGCTGGGGGCTGTATACCTGTGCTGGGGTCCACCCTCGGCTTATACACGAGTCAATAGGTTTTCCCAGGTTTTGGGGGCAAAAGTAGGTGGGTCGGCTTATATACGGGTAGGCTTATACACGCGTATATACGGTATTTAAATAATTAATAAAAAAAAATGGTTTGGTATCCCCTTTATCTGATAACCAGCCAAGGAAAAACAGACAGATGAGGGTTGCAGCGCACAGCTGTCTTTTTTCCTCCACTGGTTATCAAAAATTGGCAGGAGCCCAGATCAATTTTTTATTTATTCCCTATGCACATTTGTTTGCAGAACAATTACCCCCATTTTGCTTCATTTTGCAGCCCCCTAGCCTGTACTACGACCGTTTTACAGCCATTTTTAAAAGAGATTTGGGGCCCCATTGACTTGTATGGGGTTTGAGGTCTGGAGTCAAATTTAGGTCAAGTCCAGGTCCCAAGCCAAACTTTTTTTAAAGTCTGGCCAAACCCAGCAAACCTGAACATCACGGGTCCGCTCAGCTCTATTCCTGTAATAATGAACTGTGTGCTATTACCTCCTATCACTAGAATTTAAAATCCTAAAATGGCTGCTCTCTCCTGCAAGATTGTAGGGAGCTATGATGTCATGTGACTAAGCTCTTTGGCTGATGCAATCTATGGCAATGTGTGCATTGCTGCAGATCATTTTTTTTAGAAATCCATGAAAATAAAATAAGTTTGAGTTCACGCAAATAGTTTAAATCTGTCAGGACTTACAAATTTTACTCACAGTTGATTCGTAGCAGATAAATATTATAATTTCTTTTCCCAATCATCTCAAAATTATGGTCTATATTAACCAGAAGATCAATATTGTAAATCTAGAAAACATGTTTAATTTAGATTATGTAAAATATGTTTCATTTGGAATAATTTAAAAGAATATGTGTCTAAATATTGATCATACAAACTTGCAATATGCTTCTTTCTAGCACTCAACACATTAGGTGGATGTTCTGAGAGAATGAAAAGATCAGTAGGGGGTGCCGTAACAAGTATGAAATAGCAACATCTAGACACAAGAGTATTTATTAAATTTATTCCTATTGAAAAAATATTATGTTTCGTATGATCTAATAGAATTAATGAATATTTGATTGTTGAATAACCCCTTTAACATTTCAAATAAAATCCAGCAATGTTCTTATTGATTAACCACAACAGAGAATAAAATTTTAGAATTTTTTCACCCCAACTATACCTATTCAAATATTAGAACATATCTTCAGTATAGTTATGTAATATGCTCTACGTAGTAAACCATTAGTTATCTAAATGTAATGTGATGTGACATGATCCAATAAAATCTGTAATTGTATTTTTTTTGTTTTTCATTTTTTTATTGTATTTTTTGTGTCTTTATAAATTCAAAAAATAAAGAAACAATACGTAATGCATTTACCAAATTATACATGACTAGGTGAGCCTATATGTTATGATTTTGGTACATGTCATGCATGTATAGCATATGGCAATGATATCTTCTACTGGCATCACATCATCAATTCTCCACAGCGTGCGCTGTCAGAAGTCTCCGGTGACGGAATCAGGCAGTCATGGGAATGTAAGCAAGCGATTTGCATATCTCTGGTGGCACTTCGACGAGACATGCCGAGCCTCAGTCAATATAACTTTATTGAGCAAGGCCTTGCACGCCTAGGTGACATGTAATGGCATGGATGCAAATCATATACTTGCAGTCCCGTGTCCTCCCACTCCTAGTTCCTACATCTGAGAATCCTGACAGCGCAAGTGTGCTATAATGCTATGATGTTGTAATAGTGGCTGAAATGTAAACATCCAAAACAAGTCTAAAGAGTGGGACAGAATTACTTGATATCATGATATCAACAAAAACAACAGGCAAATTAAAGAGAATCATTCTGGAGGGGCATGCTGAAATAATTATGTAACATAAACCTTCACAAAATAGAATCTCCTGCTACAGAAGAGAGACATAAGAAATCTATAGTGTAAGTACTGTATTTTT
The DNA here is from genome assembly GCA_033576535.1 of Allobates femoralis. Taxonomy (NCBI): domain Eukaryota; kingdom Metazoa; phylum Chordata; class Amphibia; order Anura; family Aromobatidae; genus Allobates; species Allobates femoralis. The sequence continues at coordinate 256,142,480 of JARQOC010000005.1, read as the reverse complement.
CAGACTATAAGATGCACTTTTTATCCTCAAAATTCTGAGGGAAAGTGGGGGATGCATCTTATAGTCTGAATATATGGACTGTGTGAATGTGGGGCTGTGCTGGGGGAGCTGTGGCTCTGGAGTTGGCTGGGAGGAGGCTGCGTGGAGCTGTTGAGGCAACAGGAGGTCACATGTTCCCGCTAATTATACTAATTTAATATGCACTGCATCGCCGCTGTCCACCTCTCAGTGATGAAGTGGCGCTGAGAGATAGGCGAAGGGATGAAGTACATATTAAATTAGAGGAAGTGTACACTGCCCCATAACTGTATATGACCACCCCTTCCCCCTTTGAGGTACATGGCCCTCTCATTTTGAATATGCCCCCTCCCATCCTGGATAAGGCCCCCCATGCTGCCGCACACAAGAAAATAACAAACAATGTAACTCAGCTTCTGGCACTTGCCTCCATCTCTCCCTGCTTGCAGCACTTGCATTCTGAGTCCTCTTGCATTACCAAGGCAGCCGGCACAGCAGAGCAACATCATCACAGTGCGCCCCATTCACATGATCGGCTGCCTCGGCAACGCAGGAGGACTCAGAACATGAGTGCTGCAAGCAGGGAGAGACGAAGGCAAGTACCGGAGGGTGAGTTATATTGTTATTTTTTATTGTGTGCCACAGAATGGGGGGCCATATTCAGGATGGTGGGGGCATATTCAAAATTAGAGGGCTATGTACCACAATGGGAGGTAATGTACCCAGATGGTGGGGGGTAATGTACCCAGATGGTGAGGACTATATATAAGCATTGGGGGACTATATTCTAGACTGGGGGACTATATCTAGGATGGAGGCTATATCCAGGATGGGGGGCTGTATACCAGGATAGGGCACTATATCCAAGATGGGGGACTATATCCAAGATGGGGGCTACATCCCAGGATGGGAAGCCATACCCAGGATGGCGGCCATATCCAGGATGGGGAGCCATATTCAGGATGGGGGGCTGTATACCAGGATGTGAGGCCATATCCAGGATGGGGGGCTGTATCCTTGGATGGGGAGGCATATCCAGGATGGGGGATGCTATATAAAAGAATATGAGGTCATATTCCAGAAGGGTGGCTATATCCCAGGATGAAGGATTATATACCAAGATTGGGGGCCATATGCAGGATGGGGATTACCGTATATACTCGTGTATAAGCCGAGTTTTTCAGCCCAAAAATTGGGCTGAAAAGTCACCCCCTCGGCTTATACACGGGTCAATACGGTAATATATGTGGTGGGGGCTCTGTCCGGGTGCTAGGGAGGCTGGAGGAGGCGGGGGGAGGCTGCTGACTGAGCGGCCCGTCACGTGGGGCCGCTCATTAGATATGCACGGCTCCCCCCGCCCATCACAGCGGCAGGGGGAGCCGTGCATACAGCCCCCCAGTGTATACAGGCAGCCCCCACTGTATACAGGCAGCCCCCACTGTATACAGGCAGCCCCCAGTGTATACAGGCAGCCCTCACTGTATACAGGCAGCCCCACTGTATACAGGCAGCCCCCACTGACAGTCGTCCCCCCATCATGGAAAGAGCCCCCACACTTTGCAGAGTCCCCCCCGCCGGCCCCCGCTGCATTATCTTACCATCCAGGGTCTTCACCGCGGGTCCTCCAGTCCTCCTTCCTCGCGCGCTGTCTTCCCGGTCTCATGTGACCCGGCGCGATGACGTCATTCCACTGCGACCGCCGGGTCACATGAGACCGGGAAGACAGCGCGCGAGGAAGGAGGACTGGAGGACCCGCGGTGAAGACCCTGGATGGTAAGATAATGCAGCGGGGGCCGGGGGGGGACTCTGCAAAGTGTGGGGGCTCTTTCCATGATGGGGGGACGACTGTCAGTGGGGGCTGCCTGTATACAGTGGGGGCTGCCTGTATACAGTGGGGGCTGCCTGTATACAGTGGGGGCTGCCTGTATACACTGGGGGCTGCCTGTATACAGTGGGGGCTGCCTGTATACCACTGGGGGCTCCCTGTATACAGTGGGGGCTGCCTGTATACCACTGGGGGCTGCCTGTATACAGTGGGGGCTGCCTGTATACACTGGGGGCTGCCTGTATACACTGGGGGCTGCCTGTATACCTCTGGGGCCTGCCTGTATACACTGGGGGCTGCCTGTATACCTCTGGGGCCTGCTGTATACCTCTGGGGCCTGCTGTATATACCTTGGGGCCTGCTGTATACCTGCTGGGGCCTGCTGTATACCTGCTGGGGCCTGCTGTATACCTGCTGGGGCCTGCTGTATATACCCCTGGGGCCTGCTGTATATGCCTCTGGGGCCTGCTGTATGCCTCTGGGGCCTGCTGTATACCTTTGGGGCCTGCTGTATACCTCTGGGGCCTGCTGTATATACCTCTGGGGCCTGCTGTATACCTGCTGAGGCCTGCTGTATACCTGCTGGGGCCTGCTGTATACCTGCTGGGGCCTGCTGTATACCTGCTGGGGCCTGCTGTATACCTGCTGGGGCCTGCTGTATATACCCCTGGGGCCTGCTGTATATACCCCTGGGGCCTGCTGTATATGCCTCTGGGGCCTGCTGTATGCCTTTGGAGCCTGCTGTATACCTTTGGGGCCTGCTGTATACCTCTGGGGCCTGCTGTATATACCTCTGGGACCTGCTGTATATACCTCTGGGGCCTGCTGTATATACCTCTGGGGCCTGCTGTATATACCCCTGGGGCCTGCTGTATATGCCTCTGGGGCCTGCTGTATATACCCTGGGGCCTGCTGTATATACCCCTGGGGCCTGCTGTATATACCCCTGGGGCCTGCTGTATATGCCTCTGGGGCCTGCTGTATACCTCTGGGGCCTGCTGTATATATCCTGGGGCCTGCTGTATATACCCCTGGGGCCTGCTGTATATACCGCTGGGGCCTGCTGTATACCCCTGGGGCCTGCTGTATACCTCTGGGGCCTGCTGTATACCTCTGGGGCCTGCTGTATATACCCCTGGGGCCTGCTGTATATACCCCTGGGGCCTGCTGTATATACCCCGGGGGCCTGCTGTATATACCCCTGGGGCCTGCTGTATATACCCTGGGGCCTGCTGTATATACCCCTGGGGCCTGCTGTATATACCCCTGGGGCCTGCTGTATATGCCTCTGGGGCCTTCTGTATATGCCTCTGGGGCCTGCTGTATGCCTCTGGGGCCTGCTGTTTATACCTTTAGGGATGCTGTATATACCACTGGGGAGGCTGCTGTATATACCACTGGGGAGGCTGCTGTATACTACCACTGGGGAGGCCTGTATACCACACTGCTGGGGGCTGTATACCTGTGCTGGGGTCCACCCTCGGCTTATACACGAGTCAATAGGTTTTCCCAGGTTTTGGGGGCAAAAGTAGGGGGGTCGGCTTATACACGGGTCGGCTTATACACGAGTATTTACGGTATATACCAGAATGGAGGACCTTATGTTACCTGGAAGGGGCCCAAGATGGGGACATTACCCCCATAAGTGTCAGCAGCAGATTCCCCCATAACAGTGCATTACAACTACATTTTTTGCTTAATTTTTCTTCTCTATTTGCCTCCACTAAAATCTGAGTGCGTTTTATAGTCCTGTAAGTCTTATAGTCTGAAACATACGGTGTATATATACAAGCTTGAAGTAAAGTACACTTTTACTATACAATATTCTGCTTGAAGATGGCAAAAAACAAGTAATACCCAACCTAGTCACACAAAATAGGATAATATAAGCTTAAATCCTGAAATATTTTCCGGCTACAGCAAAATTCCTCCTGCCTTTGCAATATGAAAAAAAAACATATATATGGCTATGGGTAAATGGATGGTAACCGGTAGTCACAAACAGGCATTTTTAACACCACATTACACTAAAAGACTTTTTAAAGGGAAACTCCAGTGAGAGGTATGATTTTATCAATTTATAATAGATCAATTGATAAAATCATACCTGCTCCTCTGCTCTGGCCTGCACTTTATGGAACCTAGAATCTTCAGCTCTCTGGTGAGAAGAGGAGGTGTGTCAGCGTGGATGCTGGACGCTGCTGGATCAGTCTACATTCCAGTGAGGAGTGATGATGACGATCCATTGAAAGTTGGAGAGATAAGAAGATACCATATTCCTATGGGGAAGAGGAAACCATGCAGAGCTGAATTGATCAATGTAATGATTTGCCTCTGCTTTTATCCTCACAATAACAGTACACATTATGCATCATCATACAGCAGGGATCACAGCATGTAATTGTATCTGCTTGGTAACATGATTGCTATTTGAAGCCTGGACCCCCCTGTTATGTTACATAGGATGGTATATCAGGGGTTGGATTGTATGTGAGAGCATTGGGCCAGTGGCCACATCCTCTCTCTATATAGAAATGTGAGGGAATGTGAATGTAGGTTGCTCCTGATGCTCCCAGCATCCATGCCCCCAACACACCTCCTCTTCTCACCAGCATCATGAAGCTGACATGCAGAGAGAGTTAGGTTCCATGAGGTGGGGGCCAGAGCAGAGGAGCAGGTATGATTTTATTGAATTATAAGAGATCTATAGATCCTAGAACTGCTGTGTACAGCTCTACTTCATCATTTAGCAGGGCAGGAACTGTACTAAAATGTTTTCTCTCACTGGAGTTCCCCAGCTTTCTAAATTGAAAAAAATATTAAAACAATATCACTTATAAGAGGCAAATGCCTATTGTGTCCTTGTTTATACATAGATGTTGTACACAAAAGAAGCCATGAGTTTTTGGCAAGCAGAGATCCAAGCATTTTTGCTATTTAGGGAGTAGCAAAATGTTTGTTTATGAAATGAAGAAGCTATAGCTTTTTAAAAAGCTTTTTAAAGCCTTCCTATTTTGGGATGAGCCCCAGGATGACTATTTTGAAAGAGAAGAAGCAATGGTTTCTTAACAATCTTCAAACAAATTATCCATAGTATTCTAGCATCAGCAAGTGATTTGCTGTTTTCAAAATTATATATAAAAACTATCTCTTTATTGCTGATTTCAAAGTGAGGAATAGATGATTTCTTTAAAAGTCATACAGAAATTATCCCATCTTGTGAAAGCAGATTCAAGTTTACTTAACTTGAACAAAATAGGGTTTCAAGAAGCAGAACAATATAGCTATAGAACAGAATAGACAAGCTGGCAGACAAGAAGATGTCTTAGGGCCCTTTCACATCAGCGTTTTTTTCAATCGCGGCAGATGCGGTGAAAAAAACGCATCTGCCGCGATTACCGCATACCGGCTGCATTTGCGGCACGGTTGCGGCGTGGTTGCGGTAAACGCCATACAAGGTATAGGCGGACTTGCGGCAGGTGCGGCAAGTGCGGTTTTGGCACTTGCGGCAGGTGCGGCCGCGAAAAAAAACGCGGCTGACAGCATTTTTTTTCGCGGCCGCACCTGCCGCACCTGCCACAAGTCCGCCTATACCTTGTATGGCGTCTACCGCAACCGCGCCGCAACCGTGCCGCAAGTGCAGCCAGTATGCGGTAATCGCGGCAGATGCGTTTTTTTCACCGCATCTGCCGCGATTTGAAAAAACGCTGATGTGAAAGGGCCCTTACAGTGTAGCCCCCAGCAGCAACACAGTACAGCTAGAAGCTATAGCAGACAGGTAAGGGATGTGTGACAGTCTGCAGTAGCAGTGGCAATGCAAAAGCTGTTAAGTAAAGAATACGATGGCAGGCAAGGAGATGTCTGGCTGTAATTGGCTATTATTGGCAGCTCTGGCAGCAACAAAATATGTATTTTAATGTTATGTTCATGCAGGAGATGCCTAGCTGAATGACGTATGCCAATGTTATTGAACACAATGGACAGACAGGCAGATGCTATGGCTAGTCTAATCATTGGCTTCAGCCATAATAGAATTAAAATTGGCACTGATCCAAGGTTTTCTACACTTTTTGAATATGCTTTCAAAATTTACAGACTAACTGAATATAATTTTTGGCAATAGCTGGAGGCTGGTCATGGCAGTATAACCATACGAAACCGGGACATTTCTTTCATCAGTACATTTTATTGACCGAGCAGTCTGTAGGATTGGGCCTCTCGGTTTGGGAAAAAAAGATATAGTCGAAGTATCACTGAACTTAGCAGTTAATTGATACAACTCTATTTTCTGAAACGCATCAGTTTACGCAGTTCAGAAAAAAATGTATACCGTATATTGTATTTGCTGCTTCTAAACCTTGGTTACTTTTTCTACCCTAATGCTGACACACACAAGGGAGCACTGGCCTGCAGGGGTTGGAGAGTTGACATTTGTGAGAAGGGAAGAAAGCTTATCCTTTTAATATAGGGTCTAAAAGCATGGCTATCCAATTGTCTTCCCAATCAGTCGCAAAGTCACTTTGGCTCACTTTCTCCACCTCATTGTGACTGTTTGTTGCCAAGACCAGTATCATCATTGTTGTAATGAATTTTTTGTTTAGTCTTGTCTACTGCCTGTGCCTGCCTTGGATAACTTAGCATCCCCTTAACATCTTCCTGCTGCTGCACTTTACGCTACACATACTGCTGAATGTAACATTAAACTTGAGGGTCCTAAACAGCCATAGGACATAAATGAACATGTACAATTTGCTAAATGTTTTCCATCACTGTGGCACCTTTGTGAGATTTTTTCCAAGATAAAAATCATGAGGTAATATTGTTGATGCCACGGTACTGACATAATCTGTAGCCTCTTGGAAAAGCTTTAGTAGGCAATACAAATCCCTCATCACTGTCAATGGTAAATGTCAATGTAACACAAAGGAAAATCCAACATGGAGAAAGATCCAGCAAATGGAGCCAGAATTTTTGCGTTGTGTCTGCACAACTTCTGACTTCCCTTGTTGGATTTTTCTCCTTGTTGGATGTTTCTTGATGCACCCCCAGGCAATGGGGTACTTGGGAACTGGGCCGGGTGGCGGTCTATTGGGGATCACGGTAGTCGTGATCCAGCCTGGGATCAATCAAAAAAGGGGTATATTTACAGGGAATTTGTCGTGACGCCGCCCGGGTATGTGGTTAGTAGAACCACAACTGCCGTATTCCTGCTGGGGACGGTGACTTGGGGCAGCGTGGATGGTAAGCCCTATTCGGGTAGAGCTGGAGGATCCCCAGGACATAAGGGATGGTGTTGAATGGGGCTTTGTGAGGGATTGTGCTGTGTACAAGTCACTTACTTCCAAGCTGCAGCTCCTCCAGCCAGTGTGCAGGGACGACAGTCTGTGGCTCCTCAGGTGGGATTCTGTTATATAGCACAGGGCAATAGACGTAATTAACATATGCAGACTCCTGATAGCCGTTCTCAGTCTGTTTACTGGAGTTAGAGCAGATGTTATAAACTGTCCACGGAGTCTAGAGAACAGTTCAGGGTATTTCTCTCCCGGCCGGGTCGTATTGGTTTCCTCACTGTCTTTGTGTAGTGGCCCTGCAGTTGCTTCTGGTAGGCTGCCGGCCCTGTCTCTGTCTGCGTCTACCAGGATGACAGGCAACTCGAGTCCTTCACTTTTCCACCCCACCTGGGAAGTCAGTGTTTTTTGGATTCTATATGTTGCTGTATCCCTGGCACTGGTAGCTGGAGAATCTGGAGTCCCCCACTTTCCAGTGTTTACTGCCAGTGTGTCTGAACCTGCACAGTCTTGGACTCGGGTGTCCGTTTTTGTGTGTGTTCCTCTGAGGGAGGGGAAGCATGGGTTATGCAGCCTCCCATTAGGTCTCTGTCTCTCTCCTCTTTCCTCAGACCCTATCCTTAGGCCTGGAACAAGTTAGCAATCCTGGGAAGAGCTAAGCAGCTTCCAGTCCACCAGGATGTCTTCACAGTGCTGCCCCGCACTGCACTCTGCTACTACTCTTCACAGTCCTCATAGGAACTGCACTGACTTGCTCCTCCCCAGACCAGAATATAAAGGAAGCTCACCCTGAACCCGGGTTTGGTCTCCCCCTTCTGGCCTGGAGGTTTTGGTGTTGTTTGTGTGTTGCCTGAGTGAAATACTCCTTACTGCTCTCTTGTGACACCAAACAATGGTGACACTATGGCACTGTGACTCTGGGGTGCCACATTCTATGTACAGCTCGGGTCTGGGCTTTTTTCCGTGCTGGAGTGGGACTTAGACGCACAGGGTTAATGGTGAGTTGAACTACTTTCCTTTCTTTTGTGCAAAGTAACACAAGCTCCAGTTTGCTTGAAAATTAGGTAGCACTGGAGATGACCATTCTGTTTTTATGACTTAAGAAGGGTGTCCTTCATCATGTAAGAATGATTTAAATGACTAGACGCTAACCATGTCATGGCCACCACCTTCCTGAAGTAGGCATATTTCTTTAAGAAAGTTTGCACTCTTAAAGCACCACTCGAACATTTTTTTAGATTGCATCACTGGAATAGTGCTTTAAATCTAAGTTCCCTGAACATTGCATAATACTCCCCTTCCAGCAGCTTCATCTGTTATCACCTTGTTTTTGCACTCATAGCATTGGGAGCTTGTGACATAAGTTATGACTCCCAGCTAGTCGGAAGTTACAGTAATACGATGGCACTCCGTGACCTAAGAGGCATTGGTTAAAAGTGAAGCCACCAGTAGATAAGTATATGCCAGGGGGCAGGGAATTTAAGTTTAAAGCGCTAATCCAGCGCTAAAAAGAAAAAAAATGTTTAAGTGGTGCTTTAAATTCAGTACTTGCACCTTAAAGAGAATGTGAAGTTACTTTATTCAAACTTAAGGCAGCTAGAATTCTCAAGAAATAAAAATAAACAAAGTGCACGCTATCTTCCTAATTTATTTAAGAAGCTAAGTCTCTGCAAAAAAATACCCCTATTTTGCACTAGGTAAAAATACTTGCAAACATAATAATGGATAAGTGCTGAAATAAATATGTCTGTAGACAGTATATTAAAATGACATCTATTGCAATTAATAAAACAACAAAAAGATATATTACATTAATAAAAATTGACACCAATTATATATACCGTATATACTCGCGTATAAGTCGAGTTTTTCAGCCCAAAAATTGGGCTGAAAAGTCCCCCCTCAGCTTATACGCGAGTCATACAACGGCAGGTCGCCCGCCCGCCACCCTCATCAGTATACAGGGCCCCCCATCAGTATCCAGGGCCCCCCCATCAGTATCCAGGCCCCCCCCCCCCTTGCTCCACAAACCTATAAAGTAAAATCATATACTTATCACTGTCCTGTCGCCGCCGTCCCCGCCGCTGCCAACATCGCTCTCCTCCGGCTTCATCCGTCTTCTTCCGGCTTCCTCTTTTCGGCGCGGGCAATGACGTCATTGTCTGCGCCGACCAAAGGAAGCCGGAAGACGCTGGATGAGGACGGAGGAGCGCGATGTCGGCAGCGGCAGGGACAGCGGCGACAGGACAGTGATAAGTATAATGATTTTACTTTACAGGTTTGCGGAGCAAGGGAAGCCCTGGATACTGATGAGGGGGCCCTGGATATTGATGGGGGGGCCCTGGATACTCATGGGCGCCTGTATACTGATGGGGGGGCCCTGTAATACTGATGGGGGCGCCTGTATACTGATGGGGTGGCGGGCGGGCTGCTGCTGTATATACCTCTGGGCTGCTGTATACTACTACTGGGGCTGCTGTATATACCTCTGGGGCTTCTGTATACTACCACTAGGGCTGCTGTATATACCTCTGGGGCTGCTGTATACTACCACTGGGGCTGCTGTATACTACCACTGGGGCTGCTGTATATACCTCTGGGGATGCTGTATACTACCACTGGGCTGATGCTGTATATACCACTGGGAAGGCTGCTGTAACACTGCTGGGGCCTGTATATACCACGGGGGAGGCTGCTGTATACCACACTGCTGGGGGCTGTATACAAACCACTGGGGAGGCCTGTATACCACTGGGGGGCCTATATACCACACTGCTGGGGGCTGTATACCTGTGCTGGTGTCCACCCTCGGCTTATACACGAGTCAATAGGTTTTCCCAGATTTTGGGGCAAAAGTAGGGGGTCGGCTTATACACGGGTCGGCTTATACACGAGTATATACGGTATATGTATAAATATATATATATATATATATATATATATATATAATTCAGAAAAGCTGCATAGCACTCAGCAGACCAGTGTGAACTGGTGCAAGCATGGGGCACAGAGATTAAACAAACTAAGTAAAAGTCCATGCAGCACACAGCTATCACCAATGATGCACAGTGCTAACAAGCCATATTGTTTGAGGAAAAAATTCAAAACTTACGTTTTTCAAAAAACTCAATAATCTTTCTTTTAATCTGGAGTTCTTGGTACATACATTGGCCAATGTCTGCTTGCTCATCAACTACGACAAAGTGACTCCAGGTCTGATGAGCCCTATCTGACATCCAAGCCCTCCTTGTCCACCCCCCACCTCGCGGTGGGCGGGCACCATCTAAACCCTCCATCACCTGTAGGTTTAATGAGGGTGCACATTGCAGCAATGGAGTCTGCAGCTCCATATAATATATAATTCAGAAAAGCTGCATAGCACTCAGCAGACCAGTGTGAACTGGTGCAAGCATGGGGCACAGAGATTAAACAAACTAAGTAAAAGTCCATGCAGCACACAGCTATCACCAATGATGCACAGTGCTAACAAGCCATATTTGCTTGAGGAAAAAATTCAAAACTTACGTTTTTCAAAAAACTCAATAATCTTTCTTTTAATCTGGAGTTCTTGGTACATACATTGGCCAATGTCTGCTTGCTCATCAACTACGACAAAGTGACTCCAGGTCTGATGAGCCCTATCTGACATCCAAGCCCTCCTTGTCCACCCCCCACCTCGCGGTGGGCGGGCACCATCTAAACCCTCCATCACCTGCAGATTAAAAGAAAGATTATTGAGTTTTTTGAAAAACGTAAGTTTTGAATTTTTTCCTCAAACAAATATGGCTTGTTAGCACTGTGCATCATTGGTGATAGCTGTGTGCTGCATGGACTTTTACTTAGTTTGTTTAATCTCTGTGCCCCATGCTTGCACCAGTTCACACTGGTCTGCTGAATGCTATGCAGCTTTTCTGAATTATATATTATATGGAGCTGCAGACTCCATTGCTGCAATGTGCACCCTCATTAAACCTACAGGTGATGGAGGGTTTGGATGGTGCCCGCCCACCGCGAGGTGGGGGTGGACAAGGAGGGCTTGGATGTCAGATAGGGCTCATCAGACCTGGAGTCACTTTGTCGTAGTTGATGAGCAAGCAGACATTGGCCAATGTATGTACCAAGAACTCCAATTAAAAGAAAGATTATTGAGTTTTTTGAAAAACGTAAGTTTTGAATTTTTTCCTCAAACAAATATGGCTTGTTAGCACTGTGCATCATTGGTGATAGCTGTTGCTGCATGGACTTTTACTTAGTTTGTTTAATCTCTGTGCCCCATGCTTGCACCAGTTTACACTGGTCTGCTGAGTGCAAATGCAGCTTTTCTGAATTATATATTATATGGAGCTGCAGACTCCATTGCTGCAATGTGCACCCTCATTAAACCTACAGTATGGAGGTTTAGATGGTGCCCGCCCACCGCGAGGTGGGGGGTGGACAAGGAGGGCTTGGATGTCAGATAGGGCTCATCAGACCTGGAGTCACTTTGTCGTAGTTGATGAGCAAGCAGACATTGGCCAATGTATGTACCAAGAACTCCAGATTAAAAGAAAGATTATTGAGTTTTTTTGAAAAACGTAAGTTTTGAATTTTTTTCCTCAAACAAATATGGCTTGTTAGCACTGTGCATCATTGGTGATAGCTGTGTTCTGCATGGACTTTTACTTAGTTTGTTTATATATACCGTATATACTCGTGTATAAGCCGAGTTTTTCAGCCCAAAATTTGGGCTGAAAAGTCTCCCCCTCGGCTTATACACGAGTCAATACGGGGGGCTGTGTCCGGGGCTGTGTCCGGGGCTGTGGAGGCTTCAGGAGGCGGGGGGGGAGGCTGCTGTATGAGCGGCCCCGTCACGTGGGGCCGCTCATTAAATATGCACTGCTTTCCCCTGTCTATCACCGGCAGGGAAAGCAGTGCATGACTAATTAAATCCCCCCCCAAGTGCTGGCACCTGCCCCCCCTTGTAAGGGCCCCCCCCCGATGGTTATATTACCATTCCGGACTTCTGATCCGCGCCGCTCCTCGCTCCTCCTCGCTGCTCCGTCCGTCTTCTACATCTCGATCTCCGGCCGTCGCAGGCATGTGACGTCATCGCGCGGCCGGGGATCCCGGATGTAGAAGACGGACGGAGCAGCGCGGAGGAGCGAGGAGCGGCGCGGATCAGAAGTCCGGAATGGTAAGAGAAGCGGGGGGGGCCCTTGCAAGGGGGGGCGAGGGCCGCTGTGTACCCCCAGGGGCTGCTGGGTACCCCCTGGGGGCTGCTGGGCACCTGCTGGGACCCCCTGGGGCTGTTGGTACACCCAGGGGGCTGTTGGTACCCCCTGGGGCTATTGGTACCCCCAGGGGCTGTTGGTACCCCCTGGGGCTGTTGGTACCCCCAGGGGCTGTTGGTACCCCCTGGGGCTGCTGGGTACCTGCTGGGGACCCCCAGGGGGCTGTTGGTACCCCCTGGGGCTGTTGGTACCCCCAGGGGGCTGTTGGTACCCCCTGGCGGCTGTTGGTACCCCCAGGGGGCTGTTGGTACCCCCTGGGGCTGCTGGTACCCCCTGGGGGCTGTTGGTACCCCCAGGGGGCTGTTGGTACCCCCAGGGGGCTGTTGGTACCCCCAGGGGGCTGTTGTGTACCCCCAGGGGGCTGCTGTACCCCCAGGGGGCTGTTGGTACCCCCAGGGGGCTGTTGGTACCCCCAGGGGGCTGCTGGGTACCCCCAGGGGCTGCTGGGTACCCCCTGGGGGCTGCTATATGTACCCCTGGGGGCCTGCTGTATACCACTGGGGCTGCTGTATACTACCACTGGGGCTGCTGGGGCTCCTGTATACTACCACTGGGGCTGCTGGGGCTCCTGTATACTACCACTGGGGCTGCTGGGGCTCCTGTATACTACCACTGGGGCTGCTGTGGCTCCTGTATACTACCACTGGGGCTGCTGGGGCTCCTGTATACTACCACTGGGGCTGCTGGGCCTCCTGTATACTACCACTGGGCTGCTGGGGCTCCTGTATACTACCACTGGGGCTGCTGGGAATCTGTATACTACCACTGGGGCTCCTGTATACTACCACTGGGGCTGCTGGGGCTCCTGTATACTACCACTGGGGCTGCTGGGGCTCCTGTATACTACCACTGGGCTGCTGTGGCTCCTGTATACTACCACTGGGGCTGCTGGGGCTCCTGTATACTACCACTGGGCTGCTGGGCCTCCTGTATACTACCACTGGGGCGCTGGGGCTCCTGTATACTACCACTGGGGCTGCTGGGGAATCTGTATACTACCACTGGGGCTGCTGGGGAATCTGTATACTACCACTGGGGCTCCTGTATACTACCACTGGGGCTGCTGGGCTCCTGTATACTACCACTGGGGCTGCTGGGGCTCCTGTATACTACCACTGGGGCTGCTGGGGCTCCTGTATACTACCACTGGGGCTGCTGGGCTCCTGTATACTACCACTGGGCTGCTGGGGAATCTGTATACTACCACTGGGGCTGCTGGGGAATCTGTATACTACCACTGGGGCTGCTGTATACTACCACTGGGGAGGCCTGTATACCACACTGCTGGGGTCTGTATACCTGTGCTGGGGTCCACCCTCGGCTTATACACGAGTCAATAGGTTTTTCCAGATTTTTGGGGCAAAAGTAGGGGGGTCGGCTTATACACGGGTCGGCTTATACACGAGTATATACGGTATATATATATAATTGCAAGAAAAAGTCTAAAGATCATGAACTAATATCACTTGTGGGTGATGCCTCAGCCAATACCCCAATACCTGATGCAGGTAATAGAATCTTTCTTTGCTGACCATCATGAAGTGAGGGAGTCTCTGGAAGCTGCTGGAGTCCTGTTATTTCAGTCCCAGTGTTCGGTTGCAACTTTGTTTTATCCTTTTTGTCTATGTTCCCCCAGTCTGTCTTCCTTCTTCTGTGTTCAGTAATTACAGTGGCGAAGTCAAGTGCACTCACTGGACTTTGCACTAGCCAGGTGAGTGAAAGTAACAACTAGGAATTAGGCATGTGATGGCAGAGGAGGGGAGTACCCGCTTAGGGACAATAGGGGAGCTCAAGTTAGTGTCAGGAGGTGTCCATCCCCAGGTGCCAATCTTCAGGGTTTTCCTCTCCCTTTCTATCCCATTGTAACCTTTGTGCTGCACCATGCACTGGACATTCCCTAGTCCGTGGTTGACTCATAGTGAATCTGACAGTCACAGGTTCCCATCAAAATAAAACAAAAAAAAAATAGTTAAAATATAGTGGGGACAAATATTATCATTTCAAAGCACTTCAAATGACTAAATTTATATTCATTAAATCAAAGGCCAATGACATTAAAAAAGAAATATATTTCAAAATGTTATGTAAAGTCTCATATGCTGAATTATGACAGGTGTCTCTATCTCAGGTACAGCTGCTCAGGCTCAATTACAGTCCCAGGTGTGCTCAATTGAAGAGAACATTTCCAATGTCAGCACATGACCATGCTATGTATGAAGGGAACTGGCTGACTTCACATTTCAATAGGAAGCCAAACCCTTTTTTGACTATACATTAGCTTTTTCAGAGCTTGGCATGTGCATTTTCATGCACAGCTTTGGCCTTGCATAAAGAAAGAAATTCTCCTTTGTCAAGCACAGGATCAGATCGATACAGAGCTGCCAAATCTGGAGGGAATGCCTGATGATATTTCTATACTTCATATAATTGAAGCATATAAGTTCTATCACTGGCTTTTTTAGATATATTTGTGTCTAATTATTTTAGCTTGACATTCCCTTTAGGCTGTGTGCTCACGATCAGTTAAAGCAGCACTTTACATGCAGTGTTTTACCACTGTGTCCAAAACTCTGTGTTGTACAGTACCACATAGTTAATGGGCATTGTAGAAATCCCATACTCGCTGAGCTTCTCCCAGCTGCAGTGTGTTTTTTAGTTGCAGGGCAGGTTGCTGGACTTCCACCTCTCTGCAGCATTTTAATTTTGTGCTGCGGAGTCAGAAGCAGTCACCGGGGTGAATGAAAGGAGAAGCCACCCTGCACTCACTGCAGATCATTGGTACAGGGCGACTATAGTCTCCCTGCATGCACCCGCGCTTTACTACAGATCTTACTGTGTCCAAGATGTAGTGCCCCCGGATTGTGAGCCTTAGGCTAGAGTCACATTTCCGTTTTCTTTTTTAAAACCTGATCTGGTTTTGAGGTTTTAAAAAGCTCAAAACCGGATCAGGAAACGCTCCTCATAGGAGCCTATTATAAAAACCGGATTGCTTCGCAAGCAATCCGGTTACGCCTCCGGCTCTGCAGCCTGCGTGAAAAATCATGCAGGCTGCAGTTTACGGAGCGGTTCTCTCACACCGCATGTGTAATCCTGAGCAATGCGGTTACCGCATATACTTTGCTTATCCCGTCTGCCGCTGGGATAAGCAAAGTGTTATTACTGTTTTAAAAGATGTAATTTTATTAATACATGTGTCTATACTGTCTCTAGGGGTACCCATCCCCCTAGAGACCTACCACCCACTCAGGTGGGATATAATGATGTAATATCTTATGTCCAGTAGCCGACTTCTGGTGGCTCCTGTACATTCTTATGAATGAAGCCGGCGGCTCCCCTGACAGCTGCGCATACTATAGCTATTGAAGGTATAGTAAGTGCGCTGTCCGAGGTCCTGACGACTGATACAGTAAGATCTAAGGCAGCACTGCCCATAGATCTACTGTATAAGCCTGCTAGACTTCAGACAGCGCACATACTATACCTACAATAGCTATAGTATGCGCAGCTGTCAGGGGAGCTGCCGGCTTCATTCATAAGAATGTACAGGAGCCGCCAGAACCCGGGCTACTGAACATAAGATATTACATCATTATATGCCCAGCTGAATGGTGGTAGGTCTCTAGGGGGTGGCACCCCCTAGAGACAGTATACACACATTTATTAATAAAATATCTTCTTTTTAAACACAGATAACAGTTTGCTCATCCCTGCGGCAGCAGGGATGAACAAACTGTACAGGAACCGGGATTGCTCAGGATTACATATCCTGAGCAATCCGGTTCCCGGATTGCGGTTCCCTCCACACATTTTTGCTAAAAAATGTGTGTGACCGCAATTGCATTCACCACATCTGGATGCCTTAAAGCAGATCATGGAAAATCTATCAGGGAGAATATGCTGCACTAATTATAATACTTTGCTGTGACAATGGGTCAAATCTGAACATGGAAATGTGCTTTGAACATTTGATACATAATTAACCTAATTTCTTCCTATTTAACTAGCATCAGCAAGTGATTTGCTGTTTTCAAAATTATATATAAAAACTATCTCTTTATTGCTGATTTCAAAGTGAGGAATAGATGATTTCTTTAAAAGTCATACAGAAATTATCCCATCTTGTGAAAGCAGATTCAAGTTTACTTAACTTGAACAAAATAGGGTTTCAAGAAGCAGAACAATATAGCTATAGAACAGAATAGACAAGCTGGCAGACAAGAAGATGTCTTAGGGCCCTTTCACATCAGCGTTTTTTTCAATCGCGGCAGATGCGGTGAAAAAAACGCATCTGCCGCGATTACCGCATACCGGCTGCATTTGCGGCACGGTTGCGGCGTGGTTGCGTAAACGCCATACAAGGTATAGGCGGACTTGCGGCAGGTGCGGCAAGTGCGGTTTTGGCACTTGCGCAGGTGCGGCCGCGAAAAAAAACGCGGCTGACAGCAATTTTTTTTCGCGGCCGCACCTGCCGCACCTGCCACAAGTCCGCCTATACCTTGTATGGCGTCTACCGCAACCGCGCCGCAACCGTGCCGCAAGTGCAGCCAGTATGCGGTAATCGCGGCAGATGCGTTTTTTTCACCGCATCTGCCGCGATTTGAAAAAACGCTGATGTGAAAGGGCCCTACAGTGTAGCCCCCAGCAGCAACACAGTACAGCTAGAAGCTATAGCAGACAGGTAAGGGATGTGTGACAGTCTGCAGTAGCAGTGGCAATGCAAAAGCTGTTAAGTAAAGAATACGATGGGCAGGCAAGGAGATGTCTGGCTGTAATTGGCTATTATTGGCAGCTCTGGCAGCAACAAAATATGTATTTTAATGTTATGTTCATGCAGGAGATGCCTAGCTGAATGACGTATGCCAATGTTATTGAACACAATGGACAGACAGGCAGATGCTATGGCTAGTCTAATCATTGGCTTCAGCCATAATAGAATTAAAATTGGCACTGATCCAAGGTTTTCTACACTTTTTGAATATGCTTTCAAAATTTACAGACTAACTGAATATAATTTTTGGCAATAGCTGGAGGCTGGTCATGGCAGTATAACCATACGAAACCGGGACATTTCTTTCATCAGTACATTTTATTGACCGAGCAGTCTGTAGGATTGGGCCTCTCGGTTTGGGAAAAAAAGATATAGTCGAAGTATCACTGAACTTAGCAGTTAATTGATACAACTCTATTTTCTGAAACGCATCAGTTTACGCAGTTCAGAAAAAAATGTATACCGTATATTGTATTTGCTGCTTCTAAACCTTGGTTACTTTTTCTACCCTAATGCTGACAAAACACAAGGGAGCACTGGCCTGCAGGGGTTGGAGAGTTGACATTTGTGAGAAGGGAAGAAAGCTTATCCTTTTAATATAGGGTCTAAAAGCATGGCTATCCAATTGTCTTCCCAATCAGTCGCAAAGTCACTTTGGCTCACTTTCTCCACCTCATTGTGACTGTTTGTTGCCAAGACCAGTATCATCATTGTTGTAATGAATTTTTTGTTTAGTCTTGTCTACTGCCTGTGCCTGCCTTGGATAACTTAGCATCCCCTTAACATCTTCCTGCTGCTGCACTTTACGCTACACATACTGCTGAATGTAACATTAAACTTGAGGGTCCTAAACAGCCATAGGACATAAATGAACATGTACAATTTGCTAAATGTTTTCCATCACTGTGGCACCTTTGTGAGATTTTTTCCAAGATAAAAATCATGAGGTAATATTGTTGATGCCACGGTACTGACATAATCTGTAGCCTCTTGGAAAAGCTTTAGTAGGCAATACAAATCCCTCATCACTGTCAATGGTAAATGTCAATGTAACACAAAGGAAAATCCAACATGGAGAAAGATCCAGCAAATGGAGCCAGAATTTTTGCGTTGTGTCTGCACAACTTCTGACTTCCCTTGTTGGATTTTTCTCCTTGTTGGATGTTTCTTGATGCACCCCCAGGCAATGGGGTACTTGGGAACTGGGCCGGGTGGCGGTCTATTGGGATCACGGTAGTCGTGATCCAGCCTGGGATCAATCAAAAAAGGGGTATATTTACAGGGAATTTGTCGTGACGCCGCCCGGGGTATGTGGTTAGTAGAACCACAACTGCCGTATTCCTGCTGGGGACGGTGACTTGGGGCAGCGTGGATGGTAAGCCCTATTCGGGTAGAGCTGGAGGATCCCCAGGACATAAGGGATGGTGTTGAATGGGGCTTTGTGAGGGATTGTGCTGTGTACAAGTCACTTACTTCCAAGCTGCAGCTCCTCCAGCCAGTGTGCAGGGACGACAGTCTGTGGCTCCTCAGGTGGGATTCTGTTATATAGCACAGGGCAATAGACGTAATTAACATATGCAGACTCCTGATAGCCGTTCTCAGTCTGTTTACTGGAGTTAGAGCAGATGTTATAAACTGTCCACGGAGTCTAGAGAACAGTTCAGGGTATTTCTCTCCCGGCCGGGTCGTATTGGTTTCCTCACTGTCTTTGTGTAGTGGCCCTGCAGTTGCTTCTGGTAGGCTGCCGGCCCTGTCTCTGTCTGCGTCTACCAGGATGACAGGCAACTCGAGTCCTTCACTTTTCCACCCCACCTGGGAAGTCAGTGTTTTTTGGATTCTATATGTTGCTGTATCCCTGGCACTGGTAGCTGGAGAATCTGGAGTCCCCCACTTTCCAGTGTTTACTGCCAGTGTGTCTGAACCTGCACAGTCTTGGACTCGGGTGTCCGTTTTTGTGTGTGTTCCTCTGAGGGAGGGGAAGCATGGGTTATGCAGCCTCCCATTAGGTCTCTGTCTCTCTCCTCTTTCCTCAGACCCTATCCTTAGGCCTGGAACAAGTTAGCAATCCTGGGAAGAGCTAAGCAGCTTCCAGTCCACCAGGATGTCTTCACAGTGCTGCCCCGCACTGCACTCTGCTACTACTCTTCACAGTCCTCATAGGAACTGCACTGACTTGCTCCTCCCCAGACCAGAATATAAAGGAAGCTCACCCTGAACCCGGGTTTGGTCCTCCCCCTTCTGGCCTGGAGGTTTTGGTGTTGTTTGTGTGTTGCCTGAGTGAAATACTCCTTACTGCTCTCTTGTGACACCAAACAATGGTGACACTATGGCACTGTGACTCTGGGGTGCCACATTCTATGTACAGCTCGGGTCTGGGCTTTTTTCCGTGCTGGAGTGGGACTTAGACGCACAGGGTTAATGGTGAGTTGAACTACTTTCCTTTCTTTTGTGCAAAGTAACACAAGCTCCAGTTTGCTTGAAAATTAGGTAGCACTGGAGATGACCATTCTGTTTTTATGACTTAAGAAGGGTGTCCTTCATCATGTAAGAATGATTTAAATGACTAGACGCTAACCATGTCATGGCCACCACCTTCCTGAAGTAGGCATATTTCTTTAAGAAAGTTTGCACTCTTAAAGCACCACTCGAACATTTTTTTAGATTGCATCACTGGAATAGTGCTTTAAATCTAAGTTCCCTGAACATTGCATAATACTCCCCTTCCAGCAGCTTCATCTGTTATCACCTTGTTTTTGCACTCATAGCATTGGGAGCTTGTGACATAAGTTATGACTCCCAGCTAGTCGGAAGTTACAGTAATACGATGGCACTCCGTGACCTAAGAGGCATTGGTTAAAAGTGAAGCCACCAGTAGATAAGTATATGCCAGGGGGCAGGGAATTTAAGTTTAAAGCGCTAATCCAGCGCTAAAAAGAAAAAAAATGTTTAAGTGGTGCTTTAAATTCAGTACTTGCACCTTAAAGAGAATGTGAAGTTACTTTATTCAAACTTAAGGCAGCTAGAATTCTCAAGAAATAAAAATAAACAAAGTGCACGCTATCTTCCTAATTTATTTAAGAAGCTAAGTCTCTGCAAAAAAATACCCCTATTTTGCACTAGGTAAAAATACTTGCAAACATAATAATGGATAAGTGCTGAAATAAATATGTCTGTAGACAGTATATTAAAATGACATCTATTGCAATTAATAAAACAACAAAAAGATATATTACATTAATAAAAATTGACACCAATTATATATACCGTATATACTCGCGTATAAGTCGAGTTTTTCAGCCCAAAAATTGGGCTGAAAAGTCCCCCCTCAGCTTATACGCGAGTCATACAACGGCAGGTCGCCCGCCCGCCACCCTCATCAGTATACAGGGCCCCCCATCAGTATCCAGGGCCCCCCCATCAGTATCCAGGCCCCCCCCCCCCCTTGCTCCACAAACCTATAAAGTAAAATCATATACTTATCACTGTCCTGTCGCCGCCGTCCCCGCCGCTGCCAACATCGCTCTCCTCCGGCTTCATCCGTCTTCTTCCGGCTTCCTCTTTTCGGCGCGGGCAATGACGTCATTGTCTGCGCCGACCAAAGGAAGCCGGAAGACGCTGGATGAGGACGGAGGAGCGCGATGTCGGCAGCGGCAGGGACAGCGGCGACAGGACAGTGATAAGTATAATGATTTTACTTTACAGGTTTGCGGAGCAAGGGAAGCCCTGGATACTGATGAGGGGCCCTGGATATTGATGGGGGGGCCCTGGATACTCATGGGCGCCTGTATACTGATGGGGGGGCCCTGTAATACTGATGGGGGCGCCTGTATACTGATGGGGTGGCGGGCGGGCTGCTGCTGTATATACCTCTGGGCTGCTGTATACTACTACTGGGGCTGCTGTATATACCTCTGGGGCTTCTGTATACTACCACTAGGGCTGCTGTATATACCTCTGGGGCTGCTGTATACTACCACTGGGGCTGCTGTATACTACCACTGGGGCTGCTGTATATACCTCTGGGGATGCTGTATACTACCACTGGGCTGATGCTGTATATACCACTGGGAAGGCTGCTGTAACACTGCTGGGGCCTGTATATACCACTGGGAGGCTGCTGTATACCACACTGCTGGGGGCTGTATACAAACCACTGGGGAGGCCTGTATACCACTGGGGGGCCTATATACCACACTGCTGGGGGCTGTATACCTGTGCTGGTGTCCACCCTCGGCTTATACACGAGTCAATAGGTTTTCCCAGATTTTGGGGCAAAAGTAGGGGGTCGGCTTATACACGGGTCGGCTTATACACGAGTATATACGGTATATGTATAAATATATATATATATATATATATATATATATATAATTCAGAAAAGCTGCATAGCACTCAGCAGACCAGTGTGAACTGGTGCAAGCATGGGGCACAGAGATTAAACAAACTAAGTAAAAGTCCATGCAGCACACAGCTATCACCAATGATGCACAGTGCTAACAAGCCATATTGTTTTGAGGAAAAAATTCAAAACTTACGTTTTTCAAAAAACTCAATAATCTTTCTTTTAATCTGGAGTTCTTGGTACATACATTGGCCAATGTCTGCTTGCTCATCAACTACGACAAAGTGACTCCAGGTCTGATGAGCCCTATCTGACATCCAAGCCCTCCTTGTCCACCCCCCACCTCGCGGTGGGCGGGCACCATCTAAACCCTCCATCACCTGTAGGTTTAATGAGGGTGCACATTGCAGCAATGGAGTCTGCAGCTCCATATAATATATAATTCAGAAAAGCTGCATAGCACTCAGCAGACCAGTGTGAACTGGTGCAAGCATGGGGCACAGAGATTAAACAAACTAAGTAAAAGTCCATGCAGCACACAGCTATCACCAATGATGCACAGTGCTAACAAGCCATATTTGCTTGAGGAAAAAATTCAAAACTTACGTTTTTCAAAAAACTCAATAATCTTTCTTTTAATCTGGAGTTCTTGGTACATACATTGGCCAATGTCTGCTTGCTCATCAACTACGACAAAGTGACTCCAGGTCTGATGAGCCCTATCTGACATCCAAGCCCTCCTTGTCCACCCCCCACCTCGCGGTGGGCGGGCACCATCTAAACCCTCCATCACCTGCAGATTAAAAGAAAGATTATTGAGTTTTTTGAAAAACGTAAGTTTTGAATTTTTTCCTCAAACAAATATGGCTTGTTAGCACTGTGCATCATTGGTGATAGCTGTGTGCTGCATGGACTTTTACTTAGTTTGTTTAATCTCTGTGCCCCATGCTTGCACCAGTTCACACTGGTCTGCTGAATGCTATGCAGCTTTTCTGAATTATATATTATATGGAGCTGCAGACTCCATTGCTGCAATGTGCACCCTCATTAAACCTACAGGTGATGGAGGGTTTGGATGGTGCCCGCCCACCGCGAGGTGGGGGTGGACAAGGAGGGCTTGGATGTCAGATAGGGCTCATCAGACCTGGAGTCACTTTGTCGTAGTTGATGAGCAAGCAGACATTGGCCAATGTATGTACCAAGAACTCCAATTAAAAGAAAGATTATTGAGTTTTTTGAAAAACGTAAGTTTTGAATTTTTTCCTCAAACAAATATGGCTTGTTAGCACTGTGCATCATTGGTGATAGCTGTTGCTGCATGGACTTTTACTTAGTTTGTTTAATCTCTGTGCCCCATGCTTGCACCAGTTTACACTGGTCTGCTGAGTGCAAATGCAGCTTTTCTGAATTATATATTATATGGAGCTGCAGACTCCATTGCTGCAATGTGCACCCTCATTAAACCTACAGTATGGAGGTTTAGATGGTGCCCGCCCCCACCGCGAGGTGGGGGGTGGACAAGGAGGGCTTGGATGTCAGATAGGGCTCATCAGACCTGGAGTCACTTTGTCGTATTGATGAGCAAGCAGACATTGGCCAATGTATGTACCAAGAACTCCAGATTAAAAGAAAGATTATTGAGTTTTTTTGAAAAACGTAAGTTTTGAATTTTTTTCCTCAAACAAATATGGCTTGTTAGCACTGTGCATCATTGGTGATAGCTGTGTTCTGCATGGACTTTTACTTAGTTTGTTTATATATACCGTATATACTCGTGTATAAGCCGAGTTTTTCAGCCCAAAATTTGGGCTGAAAAGTCTCCCCCTCGGCTTATACACGAGTCAATACGGGGGGCTGTGTCCGGGGCTGTGTCCGGGGCTGTGGAGGCTTCAGGAGGCGGGGGGGGAGGCTGCTGTATGAGCGGCCCCGTCACGTGGGGCCGCTCATTAAATATGCACTGCTTTCCCCTGTCTATCACCGGCAGGGAAAGCAGTGCATGACTAATTAAATCCCCCCCCAAGTGCTGGCACCTGCCCCCCCTTGTAAGGGCCCCCCCCCGATGGTTATATTACCATTCCGGACTTCTGATCCGCGCCGCTCCTCGCTCCTCCTCGCTGCTCCGTCCGTCTTCTACATCTCGATCTCCGGCCGTCGCAGGCATGTGACGTCACCCGCGCGGCCGGGGATCCCGGATGTAGAAGACGGACGGAGCAGCGCGGAGGAGCGAGGAGCGGCGCGGATCAGAAGTCCGGAATGGTAAGAGAAGCGGGGGGGCCCTTGCAAGGGGGGCGAGGGCCGCTGTGTACCCCCAGGGGCTGCTGGGTACCCCCTGGGGGCTGCTGGGCACCTGCTGGGACCCCCTGGGGCTGTTGGTACACCCAGGGGGCTGTTGGTACCCCCTGGGGCTATTGGTACCCCCAGGGGCTGTTGGTACCCCCTGGGGCTGTTGGTACCCCCAGGGGCTGTTGGTACCCCCTGGGGCTGCTGGGTACCTGCTGGGGACCCCCAGGGGGCTGTTGGTACCCCCTGGGGCTGTTGGTACCCCCAGGGGGCTGTTGGTACCCCCTGGCGGCTGTTGGTACCCCCAGGGGGCTGTTGGTACCCCCTGGGGCTGCTGGTACCCCCTGGGGGCTGTTGGTACCCCCAGGGGGCTGTTGGTACCCCCAGGGGGCTGTTGGTACCCCCAGGGGGCTGTTGGTACCCCCAGGGGGCTGCTGTACCCCCAGGGGGCTGTTGGTACCCCCAGGGGGCTGTTGGTACCCCCAGGGGGCTGCTGGGTACCCCCAGGGGCTGCTGGGTACCCCCTGGGGGCTGCTATATGTACCCCTGGGGGCCTGCTGTATACCACTGGGGCTGCTGTATACTACCACTGGGGCTGCTGGGGCTCCTGTATACTACCACTGGGGCTGCTGGGGCTCCTGTATACTACCACTGGGGCTGCTGGGGCTCCTGTATACTACCACTGGGGCTGCTGTGGCTCCTGTATACTACCACTGGGGCTGCTGGGGCTCCTGTATACTACCACTGGGGCTGCTGGGCCTCCTGTATACTACCACTGGGCTGCTGGGGCTCCTGTATACTACCACTGGGGCTGCTGGGAATCTGTATACTACCACTGGGGCTCCTGTATACTACCACTGGGGCTGCTGGGGCTCCTGTATACTACCACTGGGGCTGCTGGGGCTCCTGTATACTACCACTGGGCTGCTGTGGCTCCTGTATACTACCACTGGGGCTGCTGGGGCTCCTGTATACTACCACTGGGCTGCTGGGCCTCCTGTATACTACCACTGGGGCTCTGGGGCTCCTGTATACTACCACTGGGGCTGCTGGGGAATCTGTATACTACCACTGGGGCTGCTGGGGAATCTGTATACTACCACTGGGGCTCCTGTATACTACCACTGGGGCTGCTGGGGCTCCTGTATACTACCACTGGGGCTGCTGGGGCTCCTGTATACTACCACTGGGGCTGCTGGGGCTCCTGTATACTACCACTGGGGCTGCTGGGCTCCTGTATACTACCACTGGGCTGCTGGGGAATCTGTATACTACCACTGGGGCTGCTGGGGAATCTGTATACTACCACTGGGGCTGCTGTATACTACCACTGGGGAGGCCTGTATACCACACTGCTGGGGTCTGTATACCTGTGCTGGGGTCCACCCTCGGCTTATACACGAGTCAATAGGTTTTTCCAGATTTTTGGGGCAAAAGTAGGGGGGTCGGCTTATACACGGGTCGGCTTATACACGAGTATATACGGTATATATATATAATTGCAAGAAAAAGTCTAAAGATCATGAACTAATATCACTTGTGGGTGATGCCTCAGCCAATACCCCAATACCTGATGCAGGTAATAGAATCTTTCTTTGCTGACCATCATGAAGTGAGGGAGTCTCTGGAAGCTGCTGGAGTCCTGTTATTTCAGTCCCAGTGTTCGGTTGCAACTTTGTTTTATCCTTTTTGTCTATGTTCCCCCAGTCTGTCTTCCTTCTTCTGTGTTCAGTAATTACAGTGGCGAAGTCAAGTGCACTCACTGGACTTTGCACTAGCCAGGTGAGTGAAAGTAACAACTAGGAATTAGGCATGTGATGGCAGAGGAGGGGAGTACCCGCTTAGGGACAATAGGGGAGCTCAAGTTAGTGTCAGGAGGTGTCCATCCCCAGGTGCCAATCTTCAGGGTTTTCCTCTCCCTTTCTATCCCATTGTAACCTTTGTGCTGCACCATGCACTGGACATTCCCTAGTCCGTGGTTGACTCATAGTGAATCTGACAGTCACAGGTTCCCATCAAAATAAAACAAAAAAAAAATAGTTAAAATATAGTGGGGACAAATATTATCATTTCAAAGCACTTCAAATGACTAAATTTATATTCATTAAATCAAAGGCCAATGACATTAAAAAAGAAATATATTTCAAAATGTTATGTAAAGTCTCATATGCTGAATTATGACAGGTGTCTCTATCTCAGGTACAGCTGCTCAGGCTCAATTACAGTCCCAGGTGTGCTCAATTGAAGAGAACATTTCCAATGTCAGCACATGACCATGCTATGTATGAAGGGAACTGGCTGACTTCACATTTCAATAGGAAGCCAAACCCTTTTTTGACTATACATTAGCTTTTTCAGAGCTTGGCATGTGCATTTTCATGCACAGCTTTGGCCTTGCATAAAGAAAGAAATTCTCCTTTGTCAAGCACAGGATCAGATCGATACAGAGCTGCCAAATCTGGAGGGAATGCCTGATGATATTTCTATACTTCATATAATTGAAGCATATAAGTTCTATCACTGGCTTTTTTAGATATATTTGTGTCTAATTATTTTAGCTTGACATTCCCTTTAGGCTGTGTGCTCACGATCAGTTAAAGCAGCACTTTACATGCAGTGTTTTACCACTGTGTCCAAAACTCTGTGTTGTACAGTACCACATAGTTAATGGGCATTGTAGAAATCCCATACTCGCTGAGCTTCTCCCAGCTGCAGTGTGTTTTTAGTTGCAGGGCAGGTTGCTGGACTTCCACCTCTCTGCAGCATTTTAATTTTGTGCTGCGGAGTCAGAAGCAGTCACCGGGGTGAATGAAAGGAGAAGCCACCCTGCACTCACTGCAGATCATTGGTACAGGGCGACTATAGTCTCCCTGCATGCACCCGCGCTTTACTACAGATCTTACTGTGTCCAAGATGTAGTGCCCCCGGATTGTGAGCCTTAGGCTAGAGTCACATTTCCGTTTTCTTTTTTAAAACCTGATCTGGTTTTGAGGTTTTAAAAAGCTCAAAACCGGATCAGGAAACGCTCCTCATAGGAGCCTATTATAAAAACCGGATTGCTTCGCAAGCAATCCGGTTACGCCTCCGGCTCTGCAGCCTGCGTGAAAAATCATGCAGGCTGCAGTTTACGGAGCGGTTCTCCCCACCCGCATGTGTAATCCTGAGCAATGCGGTTACCGCATATACTTTGCTTATCCCGTCTGCCGCTGGGATAGCAAAGTGATTTGCTGTTTTAAAGATTAATTTTAAAAACTATCTTTACTGTTTCAAGTGGGTAGATATTTCCTTAAAACATACCACGAATTCCCATCTTGTGAAGAGATTAAGTGTACTTAACTTAACAAAATAGGTTTCAGGAGCAGTACATTCTTATAGAATGAAGCTGGCGTCACACTAGAATACTATAGCAATGAAGGTATAGGTTAATCGCTTTTTTTCAAGTCGCGTACGATGACGGTAAAATAAGCGCATCTGCCATGATTACGTCATAAGCTGCAACTTCGGGACGTGCGCACTACTAAACGCCATACATAGGTATGGGCGGACTTGTCCAGGGGAAGTGCCGGCTTTTCATTTGAATGTTACGGGCAACCCCGCCTGAAGCATTCGGCTACTGAACATAAGATATTACATCATTATATGCCCAGCTGAATGGGTGGTAGGTCTCTAGGGGGTGGGCACCCAGAGACACGTAATGACACCATTTAATTAATAAAAATCTTCCGTTTTTCCACACAGAATAACAGTTTGCTCAATTGCTTCCCATCTGGGCTTAAGCAGATTGAAACATCAAGAACAAAAAAATTTGGTACATGGAAACGCGGATTGGCTCATGATTGTACATAATCCTAAATCTTCCTATTTCACCAATGGGTCCCTCCACATCAGTTTTTTTCAAAATGGTGTGGTGAAAACCGAAATTGCCTTCCACCACACTATGGGCGCGTTCATAAACGTCCATGAAAATCTACTCCAGGGGAACTTTGCCTTGCCAGTCCCAAAAAAATACTTTTTTGCTGTGCAAGTGCAAAGTCTGAATAGAAACTTGATGGCGTTTGAACAATTTGAGTACGTAATCGAACCTATTGCACTTTCGCTATTAAACCTAAGTGTGATGTTTTCTACACATTCAAACCTATACCTGACCACACCGTTACTACACTATGTATTTTATAGATTGCAGTGATCAGTCTGTACAAGAACTGCTAAACTGAAAGACGGTGCTCACACCACAATCATCATCACCTTGTAGTACTTGTACAATGAAGTAAAATCAATAGCTAACATCATCATGAAGATAATAACATGGTCTCTCAATATTCTGTAGATTATTGAATACGACCAACCTAGTCCAAGAACACATGCAATCAATAACCCTTGACAAGTTTTTTCTCACTTCCCATATTTAAAAATATATATATTTTGTCAAGGATATTCATAATTATCTTTTTTTTTTTTTTTTGCTATCACTCATTCTTGTTTGTACAGTCTCAATATGACCAAATTAGCTATTTATAAACTTCAATACCAATGTTGGAAGCCTGGACAACCTACCGGTATGACAATTGGTATAGATGATAAAAGGATCTTTAAAGAAATCAAAGTGCCCATATGATGACAAAACCTGATTTCTCTCTCTAGACTAATCTCTTTTAGTACCGGTAGAAGAAGCCACATACAATCATTCAATGTTTCGCTGCAGAATATAATTTCATGGTCCCCTGCAAAACAAGGAACAGCATGGTGCATGAAAGAGGTGACTTTACCATTATTATATTTGTGCCCTAGCAGTAGGTGGATAGCATGGGTAGCGTATTGATTTATGTCTTTCAAAACATATTGTTATAAATCAGAAGTATTAAATGTAATGCTTTCTTTTGGCAAAGTTGAGGAAGTTTACTGTCACCAGAACAACCTAAAAATTAAAGGAAATACCCTTTAAAAACAGTTCACAGTTGAAACCAAATTCAAGGTTTATGTATAAAAATTTGACATTAGTTGAATGCATAAAAAATTAAACCAGGTGTGCTGTAAATCTATAATTGCTCATACTTTTTCACCAAGGATGGTGTTTAGGTTCTCAGACTTTGCACAATGGGAAACAGCAGTCAGAGATACTTTGCATGCAGTCAGATATACAAGTGTGACAATCTAGAAGAAACAATATCACAGGCTGCCAGTGCCAATTATGCATAGCATAGTTTGAGAAAATGATGATTAGAGATGAGCAGACCTTTCCTTAACATGTTCACCAATTTCAAATTCGGTTTGGTTCGGATTCGGCACATCCGGGCAATTTCCCAAAAAGTCGTCGAACGCAGATTTGTTCGATGAGTGATCGGATTAAAAAAGGCATTACTGCGTTTCAGTGATGCTTTTCTCCTATCCTTTGACAACATAGGATTGAGGGCGGGACACGTTTGATGGGGAAAGGGTGTGTGGAAAGGTCAGAGTTGCGTCAGACCCAATTTTGTTTTTCCCGCCATTTTCTGTGTGGATGTTCCTAGTTTGCAGCCTATCAGGGTGCATAAAACATCCAAAATTGGAAGACACAAGGAGGACACAAGGGTTTAAGTCATTGTCTACCGAAGTCACATGTTCCTATATAAAAGCGTCCATTTGCCGCCATCACCATTTTCCGAGTGCTGCTGC
Source organism: Allobates femoralis (assembly GCA_033576535.1). Lineage (NCBI taxonomy): Eukaryota > Metazoa > Chordata > Amphibia > Anura > Aromobatidae > Allobates > Allobates femoralis. The sequence continues at coordinate 256,113,037 of JARQOC010000005.1, read as the reverse complement.
CACTCCGTACTGCTCCGTCTGTGTTACACAATCAGATAGCTAGCTACTCCATTGCTTTTTAGATAGAATACAAGGGTGAGAGCGTTCATCCAGACATAGACATTTTGTACTGAGAACAAGTGTAATTCCTAAACCTGTGTGCATTGTCAAAACTGCGTTTTTTGCATTCATGAAGGGATTGCCAAATCCTTCACTTTGCTCTGTTTGTCCTATAACCTGTGATTCTGAAATACATTAGGGTCCCCTAAAAAGGCTGTTTGGCCTGTAACCTGAAACTCTCAAATCCTTCAATTTCCCTTAAAAATGCTTTGTTTGGTCTGTAATCTGTAATTCTGAAATCCTTCAGTTTCCTCTAAAAATGCTTTATTTGGCTTGTAAGCTGTGATTCTGAAATCGTTTAGTTTTCCTTAAAAGGCTCTGTTTGGTCTGTATCCTGTGATTCTGAAATTCTTAAATTATCCCTAAAATGGTTCTGTTGTTCAAACAAGTGCTTTTCAAATCTGTGTGCATAAAGGATGAGAGGAAAATCCTGAGGTCATGATTGGAAGACGGAAGGGAAAAAGGTTGAAAAGGAGAGTAGGCTTGGTGCTGGAGGTGTTGGTGGTGTACACGGGCAGTGGCATAACTTGAAGCTCATGTGCCCCGATGCAAAAGCTCCAACGGGGCCCCCAATTATTACAAATCTTTAACAGCAATAGTCTTTTACTATAAGCCAAAGGGACTTTTCAGTCCCCCTAGGTTCCGGGGCCCGGGTGCGATTGCAACCCCTGCACCTGTTGTAGTTACATGGTGAAGATGCTACGGCTAATGTTACTAAAACTGTAGAAACCAAACATTGGCTTATCCTCTATCGCAAGCAAAGTGACAACTTCTTTTACTGGACAGCTTACTCCAGTCATTTTGTTTGCCAGCAGCAAAGCAATACAACTAGTGGATGAGACCCAGCTTTACCTACAGTTAACCGCTGCATCAAGTGGCCTATCCTCATGTTCCTCCACCACAACATCACAAACAGTACAGTCTTCAGAGGTGGAGCCCCAATCGCCCATTTGTCACTCCATGTCACAACTCTCTAACTCCACAACTGATTGTGGGGAAGAAACACAGATGGGTGCTTCTGGAGAGATGTTCACACTTTCTATTCCATGGCATCGAAGGTCTGCTCCAAAAATACTCCAAGGAGGAAAGCATTTGCACCGATGCCCAAAATCTTTTGGAGTTGAATCCGGGAGAGGAGGAAGTACAGTCCCAGCAGAATCCAGATCCTTGTCATCAGACGTTAACCCCCAGGGATGGAGGTGATGATGATAATGATGAGACTCAGATACCTGAGGAATGCCTGCCCTTTACTTCATGTTCAGGGCAGGACATGGAGAAGGGTGACTTTGATGGTGAGGAGTAGGACATAATAGAGGATGATGATGAGGTTCTAGATCTGACTTGGAATGAACCAAGAGTAATGCAGTTGAGTAGTTTAGCAGAGATGGAGGAAGACAAGAAGGTTAGGTTGTGTGTTCTCACACAGAGACTGATGGATGCAAGCATGGCAAGTGCTGCATCCTCAGCCACACCTCTGCCTCTGGACAGCAGCATTTGCAGATCTGTCTGCACTTGTCCAGGGTAGCAAGGGTTGCCTAGCCTGGGCCATTTTTCATGTTGCAAAAGATGCCCCAACTCGCAATATTTGCAATATTTGTACCCATAAATTGAGTAGAGGCAAAAAACTCCACAATTTCACTACTAAACGCATGAACCGCTGCATGTGCTAACAGCATGCGTTACTCTAGGAAATATACTAAGGTAAAAGTGGTCCTAGCAGGCCTCACTGAAAACCATCCACCACATCAAACACATCTGTTGCTTATTCCTCCTCTATCAGCATTGAAAGTGTTTTCCAACAATGTTTTCTGTAGGACCTCGACTTGTTTATTGGGGTGACTTACAGACTCTAAGCTGTTATGGAAGTGGACACACCTCCTGGTTTTGACCAATCCCAGATACTGAGCACTCCACTTGTTTGTCAACTCACCATAACATCTGCAGAAAGAAAAAGAAAAGGGCGCATGTGTAGACACACAGGGCCATTTGTATAAATAAAAATTGCCAGTGCACTCACCTAAAATGGTTGTGTACGTCTACACAACCAAGATGAAACGTGGGTAATGGGGCTCCGGGTCGCCTCTCTCTAATAATGCTGCCGTCCTGCCGGTGTTTGCGTTCACAACTCCGTGCTCCGCGAATTTCACGTGATCCTACCGGACCGGATACCGCGTCACCGCAGGTGCTCAGTATGTTTATCCCGGTAATTAGGTAACCGCAGGTCCTCAACCCTCCAGATATGCCAGGCTGCTCCTGCCGCTTTGGCTCCGTAGAGAGAACTCACATAAAAACATTGGTAAAGCGGTCTCAGGGAGCGCCAAAGGAATACTGGACAAATTAGTGGATAAGAACCGACCTTTATTCTTCCTCCAATACCACTGCCTCAACGCGTTTTGACAGTCTAAGCCGTCTTCATCATCTGTCCAGTATTCCTTTGGCGCTCCCTGAGACCGCTTTACCATTGTTTTTATACACCATAACATCTGGGCCTGCATCTCTTCACAATCTCCTATTTGTTGGTCAAGGAAATGCTGACTTTCCACCTGGTGAATACAGACGGTTTCCATAAGCTGATGGCCGTTGCAGTTCCCCATATCAGTTGCCCATTCATCACTACTCCCTGAAGCAAGCAGTGCCTTCCCTGCACCAGCATGTCGCACACAACATCACCCATTCCTTGAGAAACTCTGTATGTGACAGGGTGCATAACACCACTGACACCTATACAAGCAAACATGGCATTATATCTCCCTCACTGGCCACTGGGTGAATTTGGTGGCTGCGGGATCAGGTAGGGAAGGGTTACTCCCCAAGTCTTAAAATTTCCAAGAGTTTTGGAACAAACATCTGCCTGTACCTTTTCATCCACTGCTTCTGCCTTGTTTACCTCCTATTGGACCTCCGGCTCCACCCTTGACCTCTCCCTCAATGTTGCAACAGTTCAGACAGAATCCACCCCACCTCCGTATTTGGCTTTCATGGCTCTCTGCCACCAGGTAGTATTTAAATTAAAGTGTCTTGGAAATGTGAGTCACACAGCTGAAGAGTTGTGAACAGCTATGCAGGCTAAATTTCAGCAGTGGCTGACCTAGAGCCAGGGAAGGCCGTGGCAGTAACGATGCGAACCTGTTGGCAGCCTTATGCAAACATACACACATGCCTTGCTTGGCTCACATCCTCAACCAGGTTGTCCAGCAATTCCTACAGCACTATCATGGCATGGGTGAACATGGCATGGTTATTGTGTGCTCATTTCTGCCATTCTCACTCCACGGCTCATCGGCTAACCTTGAAATGCTAGGCCAGGCCCTGTTCCAGACCTTTTTCTGTACATGCAGGCTGCACCATTTTACAATTTTTCATAAGGGGAGGGCACCGAAACTTTGAAATAAATGAGAAAGGATCACTAGACAACCCAAAAGGCTTTGTATGACGAAAGGAGAAAAAAGAGGGTATCAAAGACAAATGATATAGGTTTTCCAAAAGTATAGCAAATTTTATTAACAACTAGGACAATACAAGAAATAACATCATAACAATAAAAGCAATTGAAGTTGGCTGACATAGCCAAATGCAGTGACCAATATGAATACATATTGGACAAATCACACTCAAGAGGGACCAGAGCAACCGGAAAATTCAAGCTAGATAAAGCAATTATACAGGACAGTACATATATGAGCTTTGATAGTCATGGTGGCAATTGGATACAGTTTATCTCAAATTATCTAAAATTTTTATGGAACAAAATACTCCCAAACGTAATAAACAAGTCTGGTAAATTGTCAAATTGAACACAGGGCTAGCCCTGAATCAGTATCATTCTAAACAGGATCATACAGTACATATTCATAGATAAAATAAATATTATATATGAACACAATGATTTTCCAGTATACCTGAATTACACTAATTAAAGGGTCAGGGTAAATTGAATTCACTGCTGAACCCAAAGCAGTTCAATTCAACAAGAGGAAATATACCATGTATCGAAACAGGGGTATATACCATAGGGTAGGTGGTCAAAGAGAAATTTGAGGTTGCAACCTATTTAGGAGGAGAACGGTATCAGTGGTAAACCCTCCTATGGGAAAGATGGTATTTTACTCCTTATATGTACCTATAATAAAGCACATTAGAGCTGCTTTTGTGGTAGATATTGGCCCCAAAAGAAGCACTTTGTGATTATTCGGTGGATTTTTCTTTGGGGTCTGAAAAAAGTTACATATATCGCTTAAATTAAGTGCTAAGGGTCAGTAGAAATACAGTGCAAATGCCCCCCACTTTCAGAAAGCAGCTAATAATTCTTAAATTATGTCCCAGATGTCTTACCAAGGGTTAGTAATACCAGCCTAGGCAGGATTTATCCGGTTAGCTCAAAAGGGGAATAGCGGACCCCACGCATATCGCTGCCCCCGCATTCGGCAGCTTCGCCAGGGAAAGTATTACTAACCTAACCTAACATAGGACAGTTTACCAGTGATACCTTGCTCGTCCTAAATAGGTTGCAACCTCAAATTTATGTTTGACCACCTACCCAATGGTATATATCCCTGTTTCTATACACAATATATTTTCCTCTCGTTAAATTGAACTGCTTTGGGTTCGGCGGTAAATTCAATTTACCCTAACCCCTTAATTAGTGTGATTCAGGTATACTGGGAAATCACTGTGTTCATATATAATATTTATTTTATCTATGAATATGTACTCTATGATCCTAGAATGATACTGATTCAGGGCTAGCCCTGTGTTCAGTTTGATAATTTACCAAACCTGTTTAATATTTGGGAGTATTTTGTCTACTTGGACCCACCATGGAATAGGACCTTCACATCTGGCCTAAGTATCATATCATATCTCCTCCATATCTTTCCTGTAATTCTTCCTTCCTTCTCTCTCTCTCTATCACTCTCTCTCTTATAATCAACCCTTGAATTGCTATCTATCTTCTATAGTGATAGTTAGATGGCTAATATAGTGTGCCTGTGTGTATATTTAGGTAACGTGGGTATTAGTAACTGTGGGTGTTTTACATCATTGTAACAGTAATTGATTGTGTATTAGTTATCGTGCTCTTTAGAATATATATTATTATTGTAGACTTTTTGGGTGTGTTTAATAAATATTCATTTATTAGAACAGACTTGTTTTCATTAAGTCATCGGTATATACATACTGTTTCCCCGAAAATAGGACCTGTGGGGGGATACTTTGCATGGGTATATTTGGGGCTGCTAGGGGATGGTGGAGATATTGGGGGCGGCATGGGAATTTTAAATTTTTGGGGTTAGATAATGGCAAAATTAGACATCCCCTGAAAATAAAACATAGTGCATTTTTGGAGGAAAAAAGTTAAAGAAAAGGGTGTCTTACTTTCGGGGAAACAGGGTATATATATAGTTAATCAGCATAGGAACGGAAAGCGGTAAGGAAGGGAAGATTCTGGATATCGGTGATTGTAGTCATAACCGACAATAATAACCGATAAACAGAACCAGCCCTACAACATATACAATATACAATATGTTGTAGGGCTGGTTCTGTATATCGGTTATTATTGTCGGTTATGACTACAATCACCGATATCCAGAATCTTTCCTTCCTTACCGCTTTCCGTTCCTATGCTGATTAACTATATATATATGTATATACCGACGACTTAATGAAAACAAGTCTGTTCTAATAAATGAATATTTATTAAACACACCCGAAAAGTCTACAATAATAATATATATTCTAAAGAGCACGATAACTAATACACAATCAATTACTGTTACAATTATGTAAAACACCCACAGTTACTAATACCCACATTACCTAAATATACACACAGGCACACTATATTAGTGATCTAACTATCCCTATAGAAGATAGATAGCAATTCAAGGGTTGATTATAAGAGAGAGAGAGTGATAGAGAGAGAGAGAAGGAAGGAAGAGTTACAGGAAAGATATGGAGGAGATATGATATGATACTTAGGCCAGATGTGAAGGTCCTATTCCATGGTGGGTCCAAGTAGAAAGAGACTGTGGAGACAATAGGGCGCCTTGCTAGTGGCAGCCCATTGCAGCAGCTATTATTTTGTTTGTTACAGTTTTGCTACAGTCTTTGTACCTTTCCTGATGTCTTTTTGGACCTCTAATTTCAACCTTGGATCTATGCAATGTTTTCATCCTCGTGGATTGCGACGTTCCTGCACGCTGGTCTGCTGTGGGATGGAAAATGCAGCACACCCCACACTTTCTACTGCCGCTGGGCACACAGCATATGTTTTTCACCTGGATCCTCCACTACCACTCACAAGTCCCCTGCTGGCATGGCCACTTTGGGGTACGCAATATGGTCCATCTCAGCTAATACTACTGATGGATGTATGCTGTTGCCCACAGCCTGTGTCAGTGATACAGCCATATGTGCTGGGCGGAGAGCACCGTATACAATATGCCACGGAGAGGCCTCGTGGGATGGATGGAATTACTGATCGGATGGTTGTCCCTAGGTCTGTCGCTAAACAATTAGTGTATTCAAGGAGTCATCTTCTGGAACTGCGCAGGACAAAGTCTTCTCCAGCAGTTGCAATACCACATGTTCCACAGGAAATGAGGAGACCTTTCAGAGGTTGCAGAGCAGGCAAGAAGATCAAGTCCTGGAGGAGAAGATTTAAACCTGCGGTCCCATCCATCATCATGGGTAATGTACGATCGCTTGGTAACAAGTCGGATGAACTGCTGGCTCTGAGTAAGACCCAGAAGGAGTTCA